>PVLA01000725.1:310369-471919 GCA_004027455.1 Hydrochoerus hydrochaeris
AAGAGAAGAGAAGAGAAGAGAAGAGAAGAGAAGAGAAGAGAAGAGAAGAGAAGAGAAGAGAAGAGAAGAGAAGAGAAGAGAAGCTACTGGAGCTCAAAGTTACTTAACAGCGACTATTAGTTGTACTGGGAGCTTGCTGTGTACCTACTCATCAAAATTAGCTTACACTGTGGATCTTTTATTATCCACATTTACATTTGAGACTGTACTTGGAAGAAAATGAGACTAAGACAGCAACTCTTTCTAAATTGCACTGTTAAGAAGCACCAAAATCAAGATTTAAGCCCAGAATTTCCAAACTCCAAAGACTGCCATTGGATTGTTCAGATATACATGTCAGGAAACAAAACAAAACCTCTGGCAGAAGACCTTGACATTTTTCAAAGAGAGCATGTTCTATACACCGGAGTTACTGGTATACCTACAAGGTATTTCCAGTAATCATAACAATTACCTTACTGACTATAAGTGTTAACACTTGCTGAGTGCCTTTCTGCCTGGCCCTTGCCCTGCCATTAAGAACTTCATGCATGTCATTTAACTAGAGCCTCACAGGTGCTTGGAATAGTTAAGGAAAATTAAATTGGGGCAGCGTAATAAACAGTGAGGTTGGGGTCAGCATCCATATCTGTCCCATCCAAACTCTAGCCTTCAACCTGGACATCTACTGCTGCAGAATCTCAGAAGGTCTATAGGGAATCTGTCTCCCTGGGGAAGCATGAGGGCATTTTTGGTTCTCTTACAATTAAAAAATCACTGCTCTTGAGAATGCTTTTGTCTCTGCATGTCCACTTAGGCACAAGGCACAATACTGGAAGAGTTTGCCTCTCTGAGTAGGAAGTTCACAGGGAAGGGGAGCCCACGCATGTTCGCCTTACCTGCGGGAGAGGGTAAAATTCACATGAGGCAATACTGTGACTCCCTGGAGTGCAGAGATGAGCCCAAAAGTCAATCAGAGGGAGTTAGACACTGTGAATTCCACCTGACCCACTTACAAAATTCGAGTTGGTAGACTCTCTCCGATCCATGTTAGCAGTGCCAAATACAATATACAAACTGCACAGCATTATCTGTGCATTAACTGTATATTCTCATAAAGAATTACAGTTTTAAATGGAATGAAAATAATTCTACAAACACTGGCTTTGTGATTGGGAAATCATTTGTGCTCAACTTGGTAAAGAACACTTGCAGATCTCAGAGCTACATGACTGAGAGATGTGTGACCAAAATTCATGTTCCAGTCTTTCCGTCTCAGCCAACAGGAGATAACAGAAAAAGGAAACAGTGGTAACACTACAGTGCAGGGGCCAGTGAGTGCTTTTTGTTTGCTTTGGTTGGCTAATGATGGGGTAACCAGATAACCAAGCTTATTAAAATTATTTGAAACAAAATCAAAAGCAATTTCTGGGTGAGATGTAAGAAACTCCCTTATTAAGTATACAAGGTTCACTGCTTAGATTTGATAACATCTGTTTTGTTGTTCAAGGACTTTCAATGCTTGTTTCCAAATCCTCCTTATTGGTTCAAGGCCAGTGATTTCAAAAGTGCTTTTCAGTCCATAGGGATTTATTACGGTTTAGATCTAAAATACTTCCTAAAACTCTCATGTGCTTAAGAGGAGGGGCATTAGAAGCAGATTGGATCATGGGGTGCTAATTTACAATGGACCGATCCACTGATGAGTTCATAACTGAATGTGCTATTGAGAGGTAGGGCCCAGCTGGAAGAGGTGGGTCACTGGGCTGTGCCTCAGGAGGGTACATCTCTTGCTATGGCTCTTCCTTCTCAGTTTGCTTTCAGTTGCCATGGGTCAAGCAGCTTTCCTCCACCATGTCCTTTTGCATGTCAGTTCTGCTTTGGAGCCAGCCAACCATGGAATGAAACCAGGAGCTAAAATCATTCTCACCACCTTTAAGTTGCTGGTGTTAGGCATTTTGTACCAGCAATGAAAAGGTAACTAACACGGGGTTCCAGAACTTCTCTTCTCTGTGTCTCTTGGGAGACATCTATTGTTTTACCACTTTTCTTTTGATAAGAGCATCCTGATTTTTTTCTAGAAATCTACCACTCCCTGTGTATGGGTGTGTGGTATAGACTCCTCTGCCAGCTGCAGGGATGAGTGTGTAAGAGACTCAAGTCTAATCAAACAGGGCCTCCAACCCACCTAATCACAGAGGCAGTTTAGGACAGGACCTAATTAGGGTGAGTGTTGAGCTTTCTTAGGCCCAAATCAAGTCTTCATTCTTGTCTAGGTCTGTGACATGGCTAGAGCTTTAGTTTCCTGGACTATCAACCAGGATGATATTATTTATTCTGAGAGTAGAATTCACAAGTAGCGTATGTTACAAAATATGAGCTATTGTGAGCAAATCATCACTCAGTTTTATTACATTTTTCCCAACTTTTCCATTTAACAATTATCCAAATGCCCTTTGTAACATCCCCTCCCTCACAAACAAAAATGCAGTACTTTCTATTTTTTAAGCCAGCCACTCTCTCCACCCATCTAAATCCCAATCCAATTTGTTTTTATTTTTCTCCCCTTCTGGTTCCTCACTTCACTTGTTCTTCACATTGTGTGCATGAGGAACCTGGAGAGAGCCTGCTTTCCGCTGGGCATTCAATGCCCACCACACCACACTTCTCAAAGGACGATTCTCTCTGTTTATCTACCTCCACCCGTTTGTAACATTATCCTGTGCTGAAATGCCACTTCTTTCCAGCACTAGCTTGAATCCATTTCAATTTATTTTTATTTTGGCCTTCTGCACATTTTTCAAACTCCACCTCCTGTTCTTATTCCAAGCAAGTTGATAGGCTCTTAGAATTTCCTTGACAAAGCATTTTGAGTATGAGCTCCATCTTGTGTAAGTTGACTGTCTCTGTGATACAATGTATCTTGAGGAAGGAAGAAGGGCAGAAAGAGGAATGCCCTTAGGGGTGAAACAGGGAAAAACAAATATGATTTTGCACTTGGTAAGAGGAAAGCATTCATTTATTATTGAAAAGCTCAGGCTTTACCCCAAGGGGGTGGCAGGATTGAAGAAGAAGAAGACTGCCTTGCACCTCTGAGGACCCAAGCAAAGGTGCTCCACCCTTGACAAAGTTCTCAGGCCATAGGTGGAACCCAAAAATAGAGAGACTGTGAAAGAATATGATACCTGGGTTATAAGAGCATCATGAATTTAGCCTGCTATGTTCCCCAGTAGGGAGAGGGCCCAACAACTGAAACTAGCCTTCCTAACATGCTTGTTGGCGGGGCAGGCACTGAAAATATGACTTTAATCAAAACAAAGCATAGTAAAGAGATGAGATCATCTTGTACACTGTATAACACACCCCCACACAGACACACCAGCAACCACAGCTGGCTGGAAAGCACCAATATGTGCGAGCATTTCAGTCAAGGACTGCATCCAGAAGGCACCCAGTGAGGAGCGTGATCCCACAGCACCTCTATAAAGGAGAGCATCTCCATCCAAGGTGACAGGTTTAACCTGCAATGTGAGTAGGAGTGCTGATAGCAAAAATACAAACTTTAAAAAAAAAAATCACTTCCTTAACCCCAGGAATTTCACCCAACCTCACCCATCTGGAATTTTCTGAAGCTAAACCCATCAATCAATGTCAAAACTAGAATGCAAGGAAACTTTTTGAAGAAACACCCTCCCATCCTCTCACGTCATAGGTGAAACATGCCTGGCTTTGTTTTCTTGTGAAAGAAAATAAAATTTCAGGCAGATCATGATGCTTAGCCTCAAGTATCTTCATTTCCAGATGCCGCTACAGTTCTTAGATTGTCCTATCAAACTGAGTTACAACTCCATTAACGTGCAACACTCAGTATTTTTGTCTGACCCACTAATATTCCTATCCCTGGCTGTCAGCAGACAGTAAGAAAGCTCTCCTCCCAAAGGATTTGATTTGGGTTTTCTTGGCCAGGAGGGATAAGAGAAGCAAAGAAAAGAGGAAAGACAGAGAGAAGAGTAGCTGGCCATGGAGGCTCCCATGCATTGTTTATTCAGGCAGGCTCTTTGGCAGCCCTTCAGGTTGCTGGTGGTACAGGCAGGCAGACAGGTGAAGTGCCAGTTTGAAAGTTGTATCACCAGGCTGAATGAGAGCCCATTAGCTACTGAGTGGTGGAAGTGAAACCTGTTAACCTTTCACCAGTTCATCGCCCAGGAGAGGGTGGCATGGCCCCCAGGGACTCAATTTCAGGCACTTCTGCCCCAAAACAGTTCTGGAATGCAAATATTTATAAACTGCAGGGTTATGTAGCTCTCCTCAAAGCACTAAACACACACGCTGTATCTCTGAACTAAGAGAAATGAGTCTTGCTTCTGAAATTCCCTGAACCTGCAAAGATAAAAGGAAAAGCAAATCTGTCAGACAAGGGTCTTTTTCCCATTTTGTGTACATCAGTCTCTGTCAGGCACCCACTGTTTTCTAGTTGTAGTCCCCTTAGTGGAACTGAGGGGTTTTGTATATGAGGAGACATCAGTGTTTTTGAAATGCACAGCATGGCTTCTCTTGGTGAGGAATTTGAGGAGAAAAAAAGGAGAAAGAGAAAGGGATTAGAAGTGTTCCACTTGATGTTCTTCTGGCCTTCCAGAGACTACACAACTCTCTTAGGCCAGGGAAGGGTCTCAGCTTCCTACATCTCCATGACAGTGCCTGGCACCAAGCCTGATGGATGAGGGTTGACTGCCTTGATAATGCAGTCGGGGGAGCAAGATGGCAAAGGATACTATCGGGAGCAGGACAGGGGCCAGATGGCATCACTCTGGGGGAAAGGTTTCCCTCCTGGGAAGCACACTTGCCTCTGAGCACCACCATGAATTTTTAAAAGCAACTACAGAACTAAGTTAAAGTTCCAAAAAATAAAAGTTACTAAAGAGAGAAATGCATTTCTAATACGTAGTCCAAAACTACAAGAATTAATAATGTAACTACCTTATGCCCTGAAGTTACTGGGAGATTTCTTTTCTGGTCAACGTGAAATAGGGAAACAAAGCCGTAGTCTTGCAGAAATCTTTAATATACACCTATCTGTGTCTCAAGCCAAGAACTCACCTATTGTGTATCTAAGAAAGAAGCAGAAAAAAATGAAAATGGGAACAGATCTAGTTAAAATACCTGGTCACAGAAATCTGGAAAACATGATAAGCCTTTGCAGTTAGAGGAACCATGGCTCCTTCTGAAGTTACAAACACTAAAAGGTATGTGTTGAAACCAAAAGAAATCTATTTCTGGGCTCACTGACAAGGCTCAGAATAGGTGACTGATTGTCTGACATATGCAGTAATTATAATAATTACTTAGGGCGATTACACCTTCACCTTCTTCCCTGCCCACTCGAATTCCTCTCAGGGCTCTGATAGCAATGCTTTCCTTCTGATCTAATGTGGGACTTGGTTGCCTGTGGAAACATTGAGATCCCATGTGCATTATGAGCCATGGAATCATAAGGGAGTTTGAGATCACTGAAAATCAGGACATAGTTCAAGCTACCTATCCTGCATCATACTGCTATAAAAAAAAAAAAAACCTCAAGACTGACAACTAGGCAGTAGACTGACTTGATGGATGAAAGCAGAAGGACTAACTAAAGCAAAATTCAAAATGTGCTTCTGAGCCAGCAACATCAGTAGCAACTGGGAAATTCTTAGAACTGTCAATTATCATTTCCCATCCCAGACCTCTAGAATCAGAAATGGAGGTTGTGTCCAGCAATCTGTGCTTGAACACTGTGTTCTGTCCCCCAGATGATTCTAATGCAGTAGAGTTTGAGAAGCAAATGACAGAGAATCGAGGCTGATTATCTAACAGATACAAGTCCATATCTCAGAGTATGGCCCACTGAGCTGTCCTAGTAAGAACTTCCTTCTGCATTATTTCATTCCTCTAAGCAGATTGGCTCTTCCCTGTTGAAACTGTCTTCAGAGACTAGGACAAGGGCGGATCTTCTTTGGTGATTTGTTTCCTTATTTGGATACAAAAAGCCTTATTTTTTTTTTTTTAACAAAGATCCAAATCACAGCTTGATGACCAGATCCATTAGGTTTGCAAACTCAAATGGAACCTCAAAGGACAAAATTTTCTGAGGTGAGATTGTTCGAAAGAATGTGCTTTGAGGCAATTATCTAAAGACATGTTTACTCTAATTCCAAGCTCCTGATATGCCTATTTCTGCTTGGCATTTATCAAATATAGTACCCATTTGAAAAAGTCTAAGAACATGGTTCTTTTAGGCAGGGGGAATCTCAACCACAAAATAACAAAGAATAACCTGATACACTCTGGGAGATACCAGGTTGTGGATCAGAGGCAGATGACACCAAGAAAATAGAGGCATAAAGTTTCCAAGACTGTTTCACTTGGATGTTTTGCATTCTAGAATAGTTCTAAAAGTGATGAGGCCTATGACAGCCACCAGATCCGACAACCATGTAGCAAAGCAGTGAGTGAAAAATGCTACACAGAGGATACAGAGCAAGATGTGGCACAGACTAACCCAGAATAAAAATCCACTCGATTTATTCTCAACACCAAATCCTCCCATTTGGTCAGCATAATGTTTGCCAGTGAAAAGTAGCTAGTGCATCACTGAGATTTGGGAAATATTGAGAAACTGAAATGACCCAAAACATGACAGTAGTATAAGAGTCAGAGGATAGCTGGATTTAAACATAACTCAGAGAGCATATGTGAGAGAGAGATAGATGTTTTCACAAAGCCCTTGCTGTCAAAAACACTAATCCCCACACAATTTAGAACTTCTACATGTGCCTACCCTGTCCCATTTTTATAGCAGCCAAGACATCTGGAAGGCGTGAGGAGGGGCTTCTGTTCTGATTGGTGAGCCTGACCAATTTCTTTGATACTCAAAAATGTGTACCTTCACCAAAGCTTTCAACTAGAATTTTGGGGTAATCTAAAAATTCTCATGTGCTTGCACGTTATCTCTATTTTGTGTCTCAGCCCCAAATTTTCCATTGTGGGAACTTGATTAACAGCATACTGGCTGAGAGTAACTTAAACACTTAAAAACGTGTAGTGGCCTCACAAAAGTTTACAGAGGAACAGTGTGGGGTTAGAAAGATGCCTTCAGGGATCCAGATTTGCCTGTCTACTTGGTCTGTCATCCTTAGCTTTTGCCTTTGGCCTCATGATACCAAGAACTGTGCCTCTTATGTTGCAACCATATTTGAAGCAAAAGAAAACAAGGGGGAAGATGATATATGAGCGAACTTCTACTTGCATCTCACTGGCAGAACTGACACTGGCCATATCTAGCTTGAAGAGAGGCTAGAAAACCAGGCTTTTGGTGTTTTAGTCTCTGGAGAAAAGGAGGGTGGGTCAATTAATCTAGAGTGTGTTACAAACATCATACTATATAGCAGACCTCTGCATTAATCCACCCTAGCGCATTTCAGCAAACATTGTCAAGGGCCTACTTCTATCAAAGTTTGTGTCACAGGATGCAAATAAGACTAAACACCAAATATGTAAGCAGAGCCATTTGTTTTGCTGAAGGGATGAAGGAAGTTTTTCTAGGCTAGCTCAGTACTTCTCAAGCTTTCATGTTTTCAGAACACCTTGAGATTTTATTAAAATACAGATTCAGATTTAGTGACTCTGGGGTAAAGCCTGAAGTTTTGCATTTATACCATGCTCCAAGGAAATACCAGTGGTGCCAGTCCATGGAGCATATGATGAATAGGAGGAATTTAGGGAACATTTCAACAGGGCCTGTATTAGTCAGGATTTTACTAGAGAAAACAGATACAAATGCATAAGAAATTACAAGCTTGGATTACGATAGTCAGCCAAAGAGTTGGATGAGGAATTGTGTGGAGGGTGTCCATATACCAGAGGCCAAAGTATTCAGTGCAAGGTCTGGAGTTCACCCTAGTGTGCCATGCAAGTCTGCACCAGCAGGCCGATGGGTCTGTGACGGAAGGCCAAAGGGTCGACGCTGGAAGGCTGAAGAGTCTACACCGAAAACCAGGAGATGATATCCAGGCCAAACACAAAGACTGGAGCTCCTCCAAAGAGTGGAATTCATTCATTTTCCTCCTTCTCTTTTATACCATCTAGGTGATGAGCCACACTAGGATGGGTCTTCAACACCCTAGGGTGGAGAATTGCTAAGCCACTTTAAATTAAGCTTCTTAATGTCTCAAGTTGACAAAACCAATCAACCACTACAGGGCCTAAGCAAGAGTAGAAATTCACCTAATAGAGAAAAGAGAGGAGCACATACCTAAACTTGAGAGGGTAACAAGCACAAAGGTTCACATACATCCCCATTTATGCAGTTCTTTGTCACACTATTCCTAAATTATTTCTTCTGATATATGGGTGGATAGATAGGTAGATAGATAGCTAAACACACACAATAAACAGATGTTATATATTTAATCAACTACCCTACGTACTCATAGCCAGTACATGCTAAGGCAAATTATCTGCCAGTGAGAACCATACCATACTCTTCCAATGCAATGTGTTGATTTTTCTCTTCTCTGACTTTTCTTTCTGTTCTTCATATTCTGTTCTGGCAATAGGTTTCACCTATAATGATCATTGAAAGACTTGCCAGTATTGGTGCTGAAGCTACCCAAAAGCACAGAGGAAGAGCATTGCATTAGAGGTTAAAGAGCAGGCTTTACAAGTGTGGACCATTTTATCCCTAAGATCAAAAGTTTCTCTTAAGTTTTCAGAACTGGTGATTTCAAAGCAAAGATGAAGGAGATGGGTGAGTCTCCTAGAGGCCATTGGATAGCTGTTGCTCAACATTATGAAACGTTTTGTATAATAAATGGTCAAATGTTGGGTTCCTAAGTTTTATAATACTATGGTTTATATGCCCAAAGAAACAGTTCAAAAAATAAAAACAGTCAGGTTGGGGGGCTTTATTGCTTGTTTCACTCAAGGATGGTCAAAGACACAAACAATAAAGATCATCCTTTAAATGTAAGAAATTCTATCACAAGCATGCTTGGAGCTTGAGATGAGTGATCAACAGTTGTGACCTGTAGCCTAGAAAAAAGATGGCTGGGGGGTGCTGTGACTTCAGAAGATTTGAGAAAATTCTGAAGAGCCATTGCCAGGGCAGAATGCCAGGAAAGGCCCTCTGGGAAGATTACACTGAGATGACTCCACATGGGGTTAGTTCAGGTAGCATCTCCATTTGCATAACCTTATCCTCCGTCCTAAATGAGGACTGCCTTTATGGAGGCACATTTGAAGTATGACAAGTACTTTGACCTTCTAGATTACAGATAAAGTAGCAGTTAAGCTGGAGAGTTAGGCTGGTTTAGCCCTGCTGAAGTCCACTTTAGCCATTAGCAGAATGGAACTGGCAGAGTTCATCGACAAGGGAAAGGCATTGATTCTGCTCAGGCTTTAGAGGGGTAATTTTCTTGACAGTGCAATGGGTGCACACAGAAAAAAATAGGTAGAGGAGAAAGATGTGACTGAATTACAGCAAAAACCATAGGAAGGGAAAAAGCAATGAGATTCAATAGGTCATGTCAAAGGTATGGTCAATGGGCAAAATAATCTGTAAAATGTATGGTTGAGGGAAAAAGAGAAATTAAGGCTGATTCGAAGAACACAGTAGTTTTGATTAGCGTAGTGATTGTGAATGAGTGTTTGTGTGTATTTACATTTAAAGCCCTTTGCTTGTCTGCAGGCCCTTTCACTCCATTTGCCTATTTCTTGGCTCTTTCACGTGTCCATGACACCTGTCAGAATCTGAAGACTTTTCAGATTAAACACAAAAGTTCTGGCTTGGTCACAGGAAGAATGATGGTGCCTCAACGTGAAAGAGTGAATTCAGGAGAGGACTGAGTCTTGCAGAAAGAATAAAGATAGAGCCTTTCCAACTAAGAGGAGACTGGTTTGGCACTCATGAATTAGCTTGGGCCTTGATTCACTTTTTCTGTGACCTTTAGCCAGTTCCCTTGGCCTTCAGTAGCTATAAAGCAAAAGAAAACATCCACTGCCCTGTGAATAACTCCCCAAAACCACTAGGCTCATAACATCAATCCTGGCCCAGGACACATTAATCAGTGTCATCTCTTCCTGTAAGCATCTTTATGAGTCCTCATTATGCTGTTCACTCAGCTCTTTAGATGCTGATAGCTTGCACTCCCTTGTTTCCCCAGAACAAACCTGGCCTGTGAAGTCAGTGCTTACAAGGAAGAACAGAAAGTCTGGTATCAAGTTTCTCTGGGACCCACTATCCAATTCTCAGTCTGCAAGAATTTTTAGAAACAGACTAGTGTTTATTTTCACAGTTGCACTAAAGACCTCTGGAAATACCAATGATAACCACAGCAGTAATAACTATTTAATTTATTATATTTGCACATGCAGATGGAAAGAAAGCAACCTTGGCACAAAGACAAGTATAAACAAATGTAAATTACAAATCAGATAGTCAAACTGGGAATTGAAGGAGAAAAAAATTGCAAAAGCCACCTAATATTTTGCCATTCCCATGTAAGATTAAGTTATCAAATCCTCACTCTTCATTTCTACTAATCTGATGTCCCTTTTCAGTAAATGAGCTTTTCTTTCTTTATATATTCAGTTTAAAAGATTAGGCCCTGGAGCTGCGAGCAAAGAATGCAAAGATCAAGGAAGTTCTTGCCTCTAGTCAAATTAGGTTTTGCTTTGTTTTGTTTTGCTTTATTCCTCTGCGTTATTTAAGTCTGCAGAATATCTTAATAGGTGATTAAACTGTTAAACAGCTTAAAAACTTTTTTTTTAAACTTTACTCTTTCTAATAAGGAATTGTGATTAACTACATGTGAAGACAAATAAATCAAGCACTATACCTTATACTTTGTGATCTCGCATTTTGCTCTTGCGTAATTTTCAAATATCCAGTTATTTCCTCAAGCGGAAGCATCTTGATTAGTTCAAATACATGAATATAAATAACTACACTGGAAATATCTACGCTGGAAACAAGGAGGTGTTATAATCTTTCAAGTGATACAGCACTGCTTTCCCCTACCTGTCAATGAGGAGCCCCAATAACTTTATAGCTCAACCCTTAGACTTCTATCCGAAATCACAGCAGGGCAACAGATTCATTTTCAGCTTCCCAGAACCATGATCTCAGTGTACATTACTACCTACTTCCTCTAGACCAAAATAAAAACCAAAAAGCTAATGTCATTTTATCCTCTCTTGCCTCTTCCACTCTATTCTCCATGCTATAAACAAAGTGGTCTTTTGAAAGCATAATCTCATTATATGAACTCAGTGCTTAAAATCCTCCACCGCTCTTGGGACAAGCAGAACCAGAATTCGTTCTTTTTTTTTTTTTTTTTTTTTGGTTTTGTTGAGACAGGGTCTCTCTGTGCAGTTCAGGCTGGCCTTGAGCTCACTTTGTAGCCCAGGCTGGTCTTGAATTCGCAATGGTCCTCCTGCCTCAGTGCTCAGTGATCCTCACTCCCGAGTGCTGGGATTACAGACATGAGCCACTACGCCCAGCTAGAACCAGAATTCTTAAGGTGCTCTTATATCCAGTCTGTGCCACGTTTCTCTTCCCCTATGGTTTCTCCCCTCATATAGCTCTCTTTAATATATTTGTCACAGGTATAACTTTAGTAAAATTACCAACGCTTATTTGTTAACATAGAGCAACAGAACATGTCTATTTTGGCTCACACTTACATCCCAAATGAGCTTAATGCTTTCTACACAAAGGACATTTAATTTATATCTATTGCATGAATGAAGAAATACATGAATACATGATCTATTATTTGTTCATTCATCAGGTGTTGTTTTTAATAGTTACAGAAATTATTTCAACAAGGAAAATTATGTTCATTTTGTTTAATTCTAAAATAAATGTTACCTTCTGGTTATGTTGACTATGCCTTGATAGTAAGGTGTCAACCTGGTCTGTAGAAGGATTTATATTTCTACCTTTACAGGAGAATGGAAAAAGAGGCAAATCATAGTTATGATCTGCTGTCTCTGAAATACTGTCATTGTCTCAATTTACAAGATACTTAATGTCTCTAAAAATGTACAAAAATTGTACTTCTAGATATTATGAATTTTATGTTGTTTTAAATATAGACAATCATTTTATAAATGGTTCCTTGCTTGCATTGCTGACAGTGTACACATTGACCCATCTTTAATAGATCAATAGTTGTTATTTTAAATGTTAGACTGTGAATGCCAGTAAAATAACCCTATGTTCTTAAAGAGAGCTCATTCCCATAAATGTGACTAACTTTTAAACAATATAAAGCAACAAAAATTGAAATAGAAGTACATACAGGTCTAAATGAGGAAGAATTAATATGATATGAGAGTCTAGAAATTTATTTTGAAGTTTATATGATTACTAAATCCAAGTAGTTTATAATGCTTCGTCACACACTAAGGACACCAAAAGAAAAAATAATGTCCTTAATTTTATTTATTTAAAGAGAAAAAAAACAGGAAAAAGGTAGAAATATTACAGAATTTCAAGAGAAGAAGATAAATAGTAAGAAATCGCTAGTTGGTAAATTACATATTGTTCTTTTAGAAATAGTTATTCAAGTTACAGAATTAAAGCACACAAAGTGACACTAAAGCAGTGAGAGTACAAACAGATCCATTCAACAATCCAACAAGAACCTAGAAATATGGTCATCAATCCCACACACCTAAACATACATGCAGCTATATCTTTTATAAAGCACTTCCTATTTCCTCTTTTTTTACACTAGCAATTATACATTTTTAAATTTTTATTTAAGGAGAAGAAGAAAAAAGCAAAACAGAAAAAAGGGTAGCAACAATACAGAATTCTAAAGGAAAGAAAGAAAAAGGAGAATGAGAAAAAGCCCCACGAAGAAATCAGTAATTTATAAATTATGTACTGTCATCCTGGATGTAGTTGTTCAAGTTACAAAGTTAAAGGGTACATAGTAAATATTCAAACAGTCAGACTACAAACAGTTCTGCTCAAAGATCCAACAAAGATTCAGCAATATGGTCATATATTTTACACACTCAAACATATATGCAGTTATATCCCTTAGAGCACTTTCTTTTCCTCTCTTTTTTACAATAGAATTAAACATTTTGGTTTTATTACTCTTGTAGTTCTTATTTACTTTTTACACTAGAGACACAATACATTTATAAATATGATTCTTATTTATTTCACGAAGGAGGATAGTCTCAAGTTGTCTCCATTTGCCTATGAAGGTCTCAAGATCATCCTTTTTATAGCTGAGTAATACTCCATTGTATAAAAATGCCACATCTTTTTCATCCACTCTGTAGTTGATGGGCATCTTGGTTGTTTCCAAGATTTAGCTATCACAAATTGTACAGCTATGAACATGGGTGCACATATATCACTGTGAAATGAACTTTTCAGTTCTTTAGGGAAAATGCCCAGGAGGGGGGATAGCTGGATTGAATGGGGCTTCCAATCCTAGTCTTCTGAGAATTCTCCATGTGGATTTCCATAATGGTTGCACCAGTCTACATCCCCAGCAAGAGTGGAGCAGTGTTCCTTTCTCCCCCGCAGTCTCCACAACCTTTGTTATCAGTTGATTTCTTGATGGCAGCTATTCTTTCCGGAGTAAGGTGAAATCTCAATGCTGTTTTAATTTGCATTTCTCAAATGACCAGTGATGGTGAACATTTCTTCATGTATTTATTTGCCATTTGTATATCTTTCTCTGAGAACTGTGGGTTCATCTCAGAAGGCCATTTTTGGAGAGGGTCTTTGAATTTGGGGGGCTTGATGTTTTTCAATTCTTTATATATTCTGAACACAAGTCCTTTGTCTGAGGGGTTGCTGGTTAAAATTCTTTCCCACTCTGTTGGTTTTCTTTTCACTCTGTTGGTGATTTCCTTTGAAGTGCAGAAACTTTTCAATAATATGAGATCCCATTTGTTGATTCTTTGAAGTGTTTCCCGTGCAGTTTGCGTTTGGTTCATGAATTCTCTACCTACCCCTATGTCTCCAAGACTTCTACCTACCTTGTCTTCCAGTAGATTTAGTGTTTCTATTTTAATATTGAGGTCTTTGATCCATTTAGACTTTAGTTTTGTGCATGATGATAGGCTTGAATCTAGTTTTAGTCTTCGGCAGGTAGAGAGCCAATTTTTCCAACACCATTTATTAAAGAGACTATTCTTCTTCCAGTGGACATATTTAGCCCCTTTGTCAAATATCAGGTGGCTGAGTGTCTTTGTAGTTGTGCTTGCATCTTCTAATCTGTTCCATTGATCTTCAGGTCTATTTCTTTGCCAGTACCAAGCTGATTTTATCACTGTGGCTTTATAGTACTGTTTCAAGTCAGGAATTGAGATGCCTCCTGCCTTGCTTTTGTTGCCCAGAACTGCCTTTGCTATTCTAGGTTTTTTCTGTTTCCAAATGAATTTTAGTAGTGTTTTCTCTAGATCTGTGAGGTATGTCAATGGTATTTTGATTGGACCTGTGTTAAATCTGTATAACAGTTTTGGGAGTATAGTCATTTTCACAATGTTGGTTCTTCCTAACCAAGAGCAAGGAATGTCCTTCCATTTTCTAATATCCTCTTCAATCTCCTTTTTCAGCATAGTATAATTTTCAGCATATAGGTCTTTTACATTTTTAGTTAGGTTGATTCCTAAGTATTGCATTTTTTTACATGTTATTGTAAAGGGCAATATTTCCATAATTTCTCTTTCAGTGAGTTTTTTGTTTGTGTACAGGAATGCTATTGATTTTTGAGCATTGACTTTGTATCCAGCTACACTACTGAAGTTGTTTATTACCTCTATCAGTCTTTTAATGGAGTTTTTTGGGTCTTCTATATAGAGTATCATGTCATCTGCAAATAGTGGTAATTTAACTTCTTCCTTTCCTATCTTTGCTCCTTTTATTTGTCTCTCTTGACTGATTGCCCTGGCTAGTGTTTCCAGAGCTATGTTGAAAAGGAGTGGTGAGAGTGGACATTCTTGTCTTGTTCCTGATTTTAAAGTGAAAGCTTTCAGTTTTTGTCCATTTAGTATAATGTTCACTGTTGGTTTGTCTTAGATGGCCTTTATAAGGTTGAGGTAGATGCCGTGTATTCCAAGTATCTGAAGGGTTTTTATCATGAACATGTGTTGGACTTTTTTGAAAGGTTTTTCTGCATCTATTGAGATGACCATATGGGGGTTTTTTTGGCTCTATTGATGTGGTGTATTACATTTATTGATTTGCATATGTTAAACCATCCTTGCATTCCTGGAATGAACCCTACTTGGTCATGATGTATAATCTTCTTGATGATTTGCTGCATTATATTTGCCAGTATTTTGTTGAGAATCTTTGCATCAATGTTCATTAGTGAGATTGGCCTATAGTTCTCTTTTTTGGTTGGATCTTCCTCTGGTGTTGGTATCAGAGTAATACTTGCCTCCAGGAATGATTTAGGAAGGATTGCTTCTTTCTCAATTTCATTGAAGAGTTTAAGGAGTACTGGCATCAAATTTTGCCTAAATGTCTTGTAGAATTCAGCTGTGAATCCATCAGGACCTGGGCTTTTCTTTGTTGGTAAGTTTTTAATTACATTTTCAATTTCAATAGCGAATATTAGGTTGTTCAAAATTGCTATATCTTCTCGGTTGAGCTTTGGTAGTTCATGTTTCTAGAAATTTGTCCATTTCCTCTTTGTTTTCCACTCTATGTGAGTAGAGATTTTCAAAGTAGGTATTCATGATCTTTTGAATTTCTCCCTTTTCAGTTCTTATTGCATGAATTTGGGTTTTTTCTTTCTTTCTCTTGATAAGGTTAGCTAGTGGTTTTTCAATTTTGTTTATTCTCTCAAAAAACCATCTTTTGATTCATTATTTCTTTGTATTGTTTTTTTAGTTTCAATTGCATTGAGTACTGCTCTAATATTTACATTTTCCTCTCTTCTATGAGCTTTTGGTTTAGCTTGCTCTTCTTTTTCTAGAAGCTTGACATGGAGCATTAGGTTGTTTATTTGTGCTTGTTCTGTTTTCTTGATATGACAGTTTATTGCTATATATTTCCCTCTTAAGACTGCTTTCATTGCATCCCACAGATTACAGTATGTTGTTTCTATATTTTCATTGAATTGTAGGTATTGTTTTATTTCTTCTTTAATTTCATCTGTAGTCCACTAGTTGTTCAAAAAGCTGTTATTTAATTTCCATGTATTTATGTAGATTTTACAATTTCTTTTGCCATTAATTTCCAATTTCAGTGCACTATGGTCAGATATTATGCATGGGATGATTTCAATATCTTTGCATTTACTTAAGAATGTTTTATGGGATATTATATGGTCTATTTTGGAGAATGTCCCATGTGCAGCTGAGAAGAATATGTATTCTGATGTGGTTGGGTGGAACACTCTGTAAACATTTACTAAGTCCAATTGCTCACACGTATGATTCAGTTCTGTTATTTCTTTGCTGACTTTTTGTCTAGTTGATCTATCTCTTTGTGACAATGGGCTGTTAAGATCTCCTGTTATAATTGTGTTCTTGTGTATTTGGTTTTTCATGTCCATTAGTATCTATCTTATATAGTTGAGTGCTCCTTTATTTGGTGCATATATATTTATAATTGTTAGTTCTTCCTCATGAATTTTACCACTAACAAGTATGTAGTACCTTCTCTATCTCTTTTAATCATTTTAGGTTTAAAGTTCACATTGTCTGCAAATAGAATAGCTACCCCTGCTTTTTTCTGGGTTCCTGTTGCATGGAATACTGTTTTCCATCCTTTGACTTTTAACCTATGAGTTTCCTTTTGGGTCAGAGGTGTTTTTTGTATACAGCATATTGTGGGGTCCTGTTTCTTGATCCATTCTGTCAATCTATTTCTTTTTATAGGTGAATTGAGGCCATTCATATTTGTGGATATCACTGATATGTACTGGCTTGACTTTGCCATGTTATGTTCCAGTTGTTTCTTTCTGCTTTTCCTCTTATTTAATTGCTTATCCTACCTGGTGGTTTCTTTCTGTTGTTGTTTTGGGAATTGTGGTCATTTTTATCTCTGTATAGTATGTCTTTCAGTACTCTTTCTAGGGTTGGTTTGGTGGACATGAATTTCTTCAGTTGTTCTTTCTCATGGAAGTATCTTGTTTCTCCATTAAATTTGAATGTATGTTTTGCTGGGTACATCAGTCTGGCTTGAAGGTTGTTTTCTTTCAGGGCTTGAAATACCTCACTCCAAGATCTTCTTGACTTGAGGGTTTGTGATGAAAACTCTGCCATGATTCTAAAGGGCTTTCCCTGATAGGTGAGTTGTGTCTTTTCTCTGACAGCTTTTAATATTCTGTTTTTATGCTGTATGTCTGAGATCTTAATTATTATGTGTCTGGGTGTGGATTTATGTTGATTGTGACTGTTTGGTGTTCTATATGCCTCACTTATCTGCATATCAGATTCTTTCCCCATGTTTGGGAAATTGTCTGCTATTATTTCTGTAAATACGTTATGTATGTCATTTTTCTGGCCTCCTGTATCTTCGCTAATGCCCATTATTCTTATATTGTTGCTCTTGGCATCGTCATGGAACTTCTGGATTGTTATTTCATGCTGCTTTGTTATTTTTAAAAGTTCTATCCTTTCCTGATCACTAAGTGTAATCCTGTCCTCAAGGTCCAAAATCCTATCCTCAGCTTCCTTTAGGCAGTTTTGCACACTTTCAATAGAATTTTTTGTTTCTTGGATGTCTCTTTGAGTTTGTTTCATGAATTCTGCTTGTTTTCTATATTGTTTATTCAAAGTTTCAATCAGTTTCCCATGCTCATGTACTTTTTTCTCTACTTCTTCTTTAGCTGCATTCAACAACTCCTTTACTAAAGTTGTTATTTCTATCTTTACATGGGAGACTACTTCTAATTTGATTTTTCTATAGCCTGATACAGTTGTTTTTTATTTCACTTGTTCTTTTCAGAGATTCCCAGTGTGTTACTTTTGGGGTCCTCTATTTCAATGTCTCCTATACTTGCTTCTGGTGAACTATATGTTTGAGGCTGCATTTTGCTTTTTCGTTTTGTCATTTTCACTCTGCCTGGTGTTTTCTATGTGTAGGAGGGTATCACACACACTCTTTTCAGACACACCAAAGTCTTACAGTTAGTTGGAGGGGGTTTTACTACTGGCCCTATTTATCCCCTGTACACCTCTATTTTAGTGATATACTCACTACACTGATATAGTCAATCTGGTGTAGTCCAAAGTTTGCCACCTGGGAGCAAAGTTCCAAATTTTCTCACACTAACTGGATCCCGCTGAGATCTTCTGATGTCCCAGGTGGGAGGGCGGGCCCAGCTGAAGCAGTCCAGGGCAGTTTTCAGTCTTGGGTGGGCCTCCTCCATGTTCCAGGTGGCAGGGTGGGTCCGTGGTGGAGGTTAAGGGCAGCCTACCCCTGAGGCGGGCTTGTGCTGTGTTCCTGGTGGCAGGGTGGGCCCACGGTGGAGGTTCTGAGGAGCCTTGCCCTGAGGCGGGCTTGACTGAGTTCCAGGTGGCAGGCCCCCTGAGGCAGGCTTGTGCTGAGTTCCCGGTGGCTGGGCAGGCCCTCAGTGGAGGTTAAGAGCAGCCTTCTGTCCTTACTTTTTTTTAATGTGCAAAATTTAAGCTTAAACCTAAAAAGCTTACCTCCAATTACATATTTCATGATTGAAAATTTGCTTAACCAATTCTACCTACATAACTACAATTTCCCTGAATGATTTCCTTCACTTAGGATCCTTGACTCTTGTTATCAGCTCTGTTCATGGCATATTCCTTTAAGTGATCTCCCAATAATCCATCTTGACCACCCTAACAGTTCTATTCCTGAACATGAACACTACCAGTGGATGGACACTTTACAGCTCTAGAATCCATACACTGCTCCTCCCTAGGCAGAACTCATATCGTTTGGAGAACGAGACAGACATTAACACAAAAAGCTGAAATATCAGCAAACACAAATAGGTATGAGAGCTCTTATAGTATTGTTCTTGAGAGTGTACATTCTAGATTGTGATGATGGGGTTTCAAATCCTGGTGCCATCTTTTATTAGTTAGATTAGATGAAGTAATTTGCTTAACCTCATTAGTACATTGGAAAAATGGAAACTTGCTCATAAGCCTGCTGCAAATATTAAATGAAAGGTCTTATATAATATGCTTAATACAGTGTCCTATGGGCATACAATAAATAGTAGATATACCTATGATGAACAAAAAATTATAAAGACATATATCCATTGTCATTTAAAAAATAAATCAAGGTATAGATGACTGCATAAGATGGGTTGACTGAAGATAAATCTTGAAGGGTAGAAGGAAGTCAGTAGGGAGACTGCGAAAAGGACATGAGAGAGAAAGGAAATGACATAAATTAAAAATAAAAGTCTGATTTGAGGCTTTAAGAGACTACAGAAAAGAAGTAACAATTAACTTGCTTGAATCAGGCCCTTATCTGTGCAAAACAAAGAACCTGAGATAAATCTTGGAGATATTTCCTAGAGTAGGTTTTAAAATGATGACATAAATTAAAAATTTTTAGTGTAAAGTATGTGCAATTAACAGCTTTGGTTTCACAACATGGAGCTGTTATTAAAGGTTCATCCTCTTCTTTTCAGACATTCATGTGGCATCTCTCAGTGTTTACTACCATGTTCACATCATCCGCTTCTGGTGTTCAAAACTCCTTCTACCATTTTTTTTTAAAAAAGTACACATTTTCAGGGTCAAATAACAAGTTCAAAGACATAGACCGTGATTTCTTTCTTCACTCAGAGGCTATATTGTTCATCTGAGTTTTAGGAAAAGAATTTCGTTCAAACACTTCCCCCAAAAGTGCTTTTGCTTGTTATGTTTTCTACCACTATAATAAAATATCTGAGACAATTCAGTTATAAAGGAGAAAAGGTTTATTTAGCTCACAGTTTTAGAAGTATCAATGCATGGTTGGTCATCTGGTGAGCATGCCAGATGGCAGTGTCAAGGAGCACATGATGGATGGGGCCAAGAAGGAAAAGAGTAAGAGACTAGAGTCCCACAATCCCCTTCAAGCACATGGCCCCAGTGACTTAAGGACCCCCTGGGTCCCATCTTATAAATGTCCTACCACCTCCCAATAGTACCATTGCAAACCCTAAACCTTTAACACAAAGGCTATGGAGGACAATCAACATTCACAGTATAACAATGCTCGAATGGGACACTCTCTTTGACAGCCTGATTTTTTGCTAGAATGTCTGTCTCTGTGTCCCCACACCCATGCTTTGGTCCCTTTCACCCTTTTTATCAGCTCAAATTCTTTCATGGTTATACTTTGGGAGATGTGGTATTCCGCTTCTGCTGGTTTTCATCCACCTACAATCTACAAATCACCCAATACCTTCTACTCCGCTACTACCAAGCCAACATTTGAGAAACACAACTTGCTATTTTATTTTCCTCCCCTGTTATTCATCCAGCCCCTCCAAATGTCTTTTTCTTACGCATGAACTCAGTTCTAAAAATAGATTCACTTGAAGGTTCTGCCAAAATACTTAGTGAATGAGTAATCCAACTTGTCTAAGACTAAAAGAAGTGTGGGTGGGGGTCATTAGAAATGAATGAACCAATTTGTCTAGAACCTGACTTCATTAACACATTTCAAGCATGTGACTCTATGGGATATAAAGTCACTGAGTCAGTCTGCCATTCAGGGTAGACCTCATGTCAGCTTTCAGGAACTGATGTTCTTTTCCAAAGGACACAGGTTCAGTCAGTGCTCTCACTCATAGGACAGGGATATGATGGATTTTGGGTTTTGTTTTAATTCTTCAGAGCTATACTCTTTTTCTAAATGCACCATATTTATTTATTTTTTATCATCTATATTTTTTCTAGAACATAATTCTATGAAGGGAGAAGGGTTTTGTGTTGTCTTCCACTTTGTTCCCAGCACTAAATCAGACTCTTGCACAGTAAAGCTTCTCAAAAATGCTGAATCAATTGTCAACCTCAAAGTTCAATAATGCTAGTTGCTCCTTCTTGAATTGTATTACTCCTAAGAATAAAATAATTAATAGCTCTAATTAATAAGTCCCCAGTCTGTGGCTAGATGCTGCATTAAACTATATAATTCCCCACAGCTGCCCTGCGTGACCTATACTTAGATCACCTTTTACAAATGAGACAGCTGAAACCCAGAGGTGAGGTAACTTGTCCAAGGTCACATAGCTGAGGCAGAAGCATTAGAATTTAAAGCCAGACCTGCTTTTCCAACATATCCCAGTTTACCACTGCAGTTCATCCATCTTACCCTTCACCATCAAATATGATGTGTCATCTTCAAATTACTGGAAATTAACCCCTTGTTTTAAAATTATGGAGTGAAGCTAAAGAAAGAATCTATTCGTTTCAGGGACTCATTGTTGCTTGTCTCAGGTCACAGAGGGCTATGCATCATCATTCAGCTTCAACTGCTTACTCCTTCTGTCTACTTCAGTTCTCCACATCCTTTGGAAAAGGCAAAACAAACACATCTGCTTTTCAAAAACTCATTAGTCTCTTCTATTTGTATTTCTAGGAGAACCAAAGCTTTGTGGTAAACTCCACCATACAGTCAATTTAGATGCACCCACATCTGGAGGGTGGTCTCAATCCACCTGAAATGTTAGCCAATGGCAAGAGTGGCAAACTTCCATACAAAGGTAAACCAATACAAAAGCCATATTGAGGATGCCCATTTTCCTACAGACTGGCCTTCTCTTTCCTAAATCCAATTCCAAGCCTCTGTATAGAACTCAGGAGCTCTAATTCCATCTACTATTTCCACTTTGCTCACTGAGCCTTGAATCACAGTCACCATATCACCCAGATAAAGCAACTGCTCTTTTTATTTACTTGCTCTTTCAAAGAAAAACATTTTTCAGCCCAGTGTAGTGGCACATGCCTATAATTCTCAATAGGCTGAGGCAGGAGGACCTCAAGTTTGAGGCCAGCCTGGGTTTTGTGATGTTAAACATCAGCTGAACTGAATCACTGTGTGCTGAGTGTAGATGGCCTACTTGAGGACTATTGCCAGAATAAAAAGGTAACCTAGAGAGAAAGAGTAGAGTTGTGGGTTTTCCTAAGTGTTATTGTTTTTTGGGGCTGTTGGTTCTCCTGGGGGAGCTTGTCATGCTGGCTCCCCTGATAAGAACTCAGCTATTATCATCAGAGAAGCTTGGGACCTTGTAGCTTAAAATGGCAGAGGTTCATTTTGGGGAGCTTTGGTCATTACTTGGAGCATTGCTTCCAGGCTCCAGAGGGGAAGATGGTGTGCTGTTTAATCTCCAGGAGAAGTTTGTCACACTGACTTCCTGGTACGTACTCAGCTGTTTCCATCATCAAAGGAGCTCAGGACCTCATTGTTGCTGAGGATGACTGTGGTAATTTTCAGGGGAGCCCTGGTCCTTATTTTGCGTGTTGCCTCTTGGCTCCAGTACAGAACCCTCAGATGCTGGCACAGATCCTTCACCCCCGCTGGCATATACTTTCTAGCTTCCATTGCTGACCTTGGGGCCTTCCCAGCACAGATATGTGAGATAGAGTTGCATGAGTGATTGTCATGGGTTCAGGGTTTTCAGCTGGACTCATGCAGGTTATTGCCATGGGATCCAGGCCTTCGGCTGGATTTTCTAGGTTTTTAGTGTTGTGGACAGATTTCCTGCACCATCTTTGTATTTGACTCTTTGGATGACCATTATAAATAATACTATAAATTATGTGTCCTGTATGTAATTGTTCTCCTTGCCACTTCTGACTACAATACTGGGCAAATAAGTAAGCCTCCTTCTCAAAACAAAAAATAAAGAAAGCCAAGGATGTAGCTCACCAATCATCTGCATTTAGCAGATGCTCAAGTGTTAAGTTCTGTATAAACACAGGTCATTCACTCTCTGTTGGAATACTTCAAACGGTAGCTCCCTGTTTTAATGACCAGCTTCTTTTTGTACAGACACAATTATTAGAAGGGCAAAGTTCTTTTCTTGCATTGGGCTGAATTCAGTATCCCTGAAACTTTCATCTTTGTTCCTAGTTTAACACCCTGGACCAAAACAAATCCACTCATCTTGACCAGGGCTCCAAACACTCTACCATTGCATCATATTCTGATCTCACCTGCCCACAGCCTTCTGCTGGGGCAGAAGATGGGCTAAAAGAGAAGCCCAACATATTCTCACAGGAACAGCACTTCCTAGAGCATGGTTTATACCTGTTGGTAGTAACTGCAATGATTTTGAGTTATATACCTCTTTTAATTATTTGGTGTTCATTTCTGTGATTAGCTTCCACTTATGGCAAATAATACTTAGTTTACATTTTCAGTGGCAATTTCTTTGTTTCCTTTTTAATGAAAAAATTTAAATCAACCTTTGTATGACTCAGAAATGTAAATTAAGACAACACTGAGATTCCATCTTACCCCAGAAAGAATGGTCATCATCAAGAAACCAAGTAATAGCAAATACTGGTGAGCTGCAGGAAAAAAGGAACCCTTCATTGCTGGTGGGCATGTAAACTAGTACAACCACTATGGAAATCAGTATGGAGACTCCTCAAGAAACCAAAACTAGAAATTCTGTTCAGTCCAGCTGTTCCCCTTCTCAGTATCTTCTCGAAAGAGTTAAAGTCATCGTATTATAGTGATACATTCATACCCATGTTTACATTAGCACAATTCATAATAGCTAAATCTCAGAAGTGGCATACATGTCCATCAACAAATGAAAGGATAAAATGTGGTATTTACATGCAACGGAGTACCATTCTGCCATAAAGAAAGACAAACTTCAATTATTCATGGGAAATCGGAAGCACCTTGAGACCATAATGTTAAGTGAAGTAAATCAGACTTGATCTTAAACATTGTGTGGTTTCTCTTCTATGAGAAACCCAAAAGGTAAATAAAGAGGGAAAAAAAAGATAATAGGAAGTAGGGAGTTAGGCCTTTTATAAATGGGAAGCAGATCAAGGGATGAAATAGGGGAGGGAAAGAGGATGAATAAAAGGAATTAAGATGTTTTCACATATGTACCAACGCCACACAAGGAATGTAAACACTGTACACTGCAAACATGTATTAAAAAAATTTTTTAAAGCTAGAAAAATTCAAATGTCCACCAACAGGTAAATGGATAAACAAATTATGATATATCCATGCAATGGAACATCAATGAGTTAATTCAAAAGCAGTAAAGAGGAACAAACTACTGGCACATATAACAATATGAGTAAATTTTTAAATTATAATGAGTTGAAAGTAGGCAAAAGAGTACACATGCATATAAAATTCTGAAAATGCAAACTAACATATAGTGACAGAATACAGATAAATGATTGTGTAGGAATGGGGTAAAATGGAATGTGGGCATAACAGAATTTTACTGAATGATGGATTTTTTTTTACAATCTTGATTGTGATGTGAATTTCACTGTAAATACCTGTCAAAACTGATTACATTTTAAACTTTAAATATGTGCAGAATGCTATGTTTCAGTTGTTAGAAAAATAAGCCAAATCATGTAGAACCAGGGAGGATCACTGTCACAAACTTTTCATTTAATTCTGCATACAACAAGATGCAACTCATGAGGCCTAACTAAACATAAAGGAAGATGAGATCTGGTTAAACATTTAGTACAACAGATACATGTAGGGCATTAAAAAAAAGTCTTTATGAATCTCAGACTCTTCTCAGATAAATCAATTAATATTAGCTTATCTTCATTGCTAATACATTGGATTGGCCTCCCTCCTAAATGCTTAGGAAGGTCAAAGCTGCACTGGGAGACTACATTGACCCTGATTTAAATAATGAGCAGAAGATGCTGAACCAGACATCCCTTTCCCCACCAAAAAAAAAAAAAAAAAAAACTAGGAAACAATCACAGTGAGACAGAGCACATCCACTATGTATTTCTTATCTAAAGTACACAAAAGCAGTGCCTAGATTTCTAACAGTTCTTTGAAAGAGTTAAAGTGCCCAGGAGACTTGAGGAAGCATTCTTTTCATACAAGGATAAGAAAGGAGCCAGGAGATATTAGACTTTGATATTGAGCTGGGATCACAAAGAATGCATAAGAGATGAGATCACAAGCGCGTGGTCTAGGCTTGGCAGGACCATTGGAGAGAGCTCGGCCTGTCTGGAAGCCTCCATGCCCATTTGCTTCAGAGATGTTGCATGAAAAGAAGTGATCTAACAGAGAAGATTGCAGAAAACTGACATTTAAAACCTAGCGAATTTGTTGAGGTCTTGAGTTAATAGTTAATGGCTGAGGATTGAGGAAATCTGTTCTCCTCCACCCTACCTTGTTTCTCGTGCACTCAAAGGAGCCTTTTGAACTATCTGAAATTTAATGTTATCTCTAACAGTTTTTTCCCATAAAATTAGAACTTGAATATGATTCTCATTGAATTTTATGCATTATTTTATCACTGACTTCATCGGGAGCTGTATAAACAATCTGACACATCAAGTATGTTGTCAGTGCTGGGAAATACCTATTACCCCCTGCTCTGACAGGAAATCACCACTGTTGATTTAGCTAAGAGAACTTCTTTAAAGTTCCTTTGATACACAGTGTTGGAAGCTGTGTTTCTTTTCCCCTTCTTTTAAAGAATGAGACTTACTTTTTCAAAGACCTCATGTGACACATGTCTATGAAGCGCCCTTGCTGTGTGCTGGATGAGGGATTCTCCAAGACTGAGGAGCAAGGTTGCCTGGCTGGCATAGGAACTGCACTGGGTATCAGATGATTGACTGCCTAAATCCAGAAATCACACTTTCATTGTGGTTGAAAAATAAAGGTAAAAGAAGTACCCTTAAGTAGAGGCCACCTTTAAGCTAAATACAAATATAGTTGAAAGAGTAAATGTTTTGAGGACCTACTTCAAGCAAGTAGAAGAAAAATATTAAAGCAGGGCTGTTTCTGAAATTTCCTGATCCAGAGATCTGGTTTAGAGACCCTCCATTGGTGCTGCCTCTCTAAGGGTCTAAAGAATCTAAAGGAGGTGTCAAAGTCATCCTTTTTCAGTGCTCAAAAGAGATTTACTCCTGGGAGAACAAAGACACAGACCCAACTACAGGCAAAAAAGTTAAAGACTGCCCTGTACTGGTTACTTAAAATTCTTCCTAGCTCTTTTGTTCTAAGAGACTATTTAGATACATGAATAGTTAATTAAAATACATTTCCCCTGGCTTTTATGTCAATATTGTCAAGAAATGGAAAACTAACTTGTAGAATCTTGGGTCACTCACTAGTTTTGAAATTTTAAATCAAGAGCACAAAGAAAAATCAGAGTGCATGTAAACCTAGATGGCTTTAGCTTTTCTTTCCCATTTATTAATACCTTCAGTTAGAAATCTTAGTACATCTCCTGCTTCATTCCCTACACCAATATAAACTCCAATGGATCAAAGATTGAAATATATAAATAAAGCTCTTAAAGTAACCAGAGGAAAAGTAGAAGTTTATTTCATTAGTATTATTGGAAGAGAGAATACATGAAATACTGTAAAACCAAAAGACATAGATAAAAATAATAAATTAGGAGCTAAAGATGGCAGATCAGTAAGCAGCAAAATACAGAAGCCTCCCTGAGAGAAACAACTCAGATGACAGAATAACATCCTGGAGATGTCCAGACAGAGGGAGATGTATCCTCTCTAACCAGGAAGAACCTAAAGGGAAAAGAGCTGGTCAAATTCACAGTCCGGGTCTACCATCAGAGAAGCTAAGATTAGCAACCATGGTGCTTTCGCTGGAGCCACCAAAACTCCCGCCACAGCAACTCAACAGAGCCGCGGTTGTGCTGAGGTCAGGGGTCGATGAGCCTGAGGGAGAATGGAGCCAGCATGGGGATCCACACTAACCTGCAGTGAGGGCTTGGAATAAGAGGCTCCCACAGGAAAGGGGTGACCAACTGGACAACATGTTGGAATCGAGCAGGACAGGCATGAACAAGGAATGACAGTGACTTCAGTTGGTTGCTCCCTACCCAGAGCAGATTGGTGGGATCTGCTTGGGCTGGGTCATGTCCCTGGCCAGGACCCAATAAGTTGTCCCAAACCAATTCTGTACATGGGGCACACTCTAACATGGTGAAGGCCCCTGCAGGTTGACTGGCCTCGAGGGAAAGGACCAGCACATGCCACCCCTGCTTGCACCTCAATGACCAACAGCAAACTGGAGAGGACAGAAATCCCTAGCAGTGCGCTTCAGAAGAACCATAACCAACAAGGAAAGGGGCTGGGACCTCCACTATACACCTGTATAGAAAAAAACAAAAACAAGACAAGAGAAGGAAATAAGAAAAAATCCAGCCCCCAACCCTGCAAATATTGATCCAGGAGAGATCAATACAGAAGAGATTGAGGGCAACAAACATGCAATATCAGAGAAGTCATCAGTGGACATAAAGAGATATCTTTGTAACATCATAGATGAACTCAAAACTGAAATAATTCAAGTAAAACAAGATATAAGATTAATAAAAGAAACGCTAAGCATTTCTCAAGACACAGACAGACAAATGGAGGAACACAAAAAAAGGAGAGAAACATTTGATGAAGAATATGAAGAAAACCTAGAATACATGAAACAGATTCAAAGAGATTACCAGGAAATTAAAAACTCCATTGAAAGCTGGCAAAACTGCCTGAAAGAAACTAAGGATAGACTATCAAAGCTTGAAGACAGGTTTACAATGTGTGATCATGAAAGGAAACATCTCTTAAAAATAACAAGGAAACAGGTAGTAACAATACAAAGGCTAGAAGACTATAAGAGAATCTATAATTTAAGAATAAGAAATGTGAGTGAAGAAGCAGGGGTAAACAAAAAGGAAATACAAAGGCTAGTTACAGAAATAATTAAGAAAAACTTCCCAAGCATAGGAAAAAGAAATGATATTCAGATATATGAGGCATACAGAACTCCAGCTACCTACAACCAAAACAGAGCTACACCCAGACATAATAATCAAGATCCCAGAAATTCATCACAAGAACAGAATATTAAAAGCTGTCAGAGAAAAGAAACAGATCACCTATAAAATAAAACCCATCAAAATCATGGCAGACTTCTCAACACAGGTCATCAAATCAAGAAGAGCTTGGAGTGAAGTATTCCAAGCCCTTAAAGAAAATAACCTCCAACCCAGATTGATGTACCCTGCAAAACTGTCTCTAAAACTTAATGGAGAAATAAGATGCTTCCATGACAAAGAGGAACTGGGGGAATTCATGACCACCAATCCAACCCTACTGAGAATACTGAAGGACATTCTTGAGAGAGAGAAAAAAACACCAGGGTTTCAGAACAGTGGCAGAGAAGCCTCAATGAATGAAGGAGCAAAGTAGACAACCAGTGGCAGAAAAATAGCACAGCAGAAATGAGGCAGAGAAGGTTGGCTATAATCTCTAACATAGATGGCCTTGATACACTTAAAAAAAAAAGAAACACAGGCAGAGTAGATAAGGAGGTAGGGTCCATCAAGATGCTCTATATAGGAAATATAATTAACCTGAAAAAGGGTTTATGGACTGAAAATCGAATATGAGCAAACAATGCTCTATGTGACAGGGAACCAGAGAGAAATAGGGGCAACTCAACCAGCACCTGCAGATAGGTTGGAAAGACAGGATATTCATGTGCAGTAGAGAACTACTTAGCTATAACAAAGGAAAAGTACAACTTGAGTACAACTTGAGATCAAGTCAAGGAGTGAGAAGGTTCAGAACCACTTAGGTAAATAGCAGGTTGCTCCTCCAATCTAAAAACTGAGGGAGTTGGTGGGACCCAAAATGTGCAGCACCCTGTGGGAACAAAAGGGGAGGAATAATCTAAAAAAGGAAGCCAGAGGATATTGTTAATAGTGTATCAGGATTTAAAACCCACATTACTCCCACTGCTCTGTTTAGATGGATTATATTCTGTTCCAGTTTGTCTACTTGTACTAGATTTGAGGGCACAGACAGCTATCCCATAAATAGCAGGAAATAGTATCCTTAATTTCCTATTAACTTAATCTGAAGCCCTGTATAGCTTACACTGTCTTATCATGACTGATCTTATTTAAATCTGGTTTGTTAGATTGCTATTTTGTATTGACAGATTTTATTTGAATCTGTTATGATTGATAATATCAAGTTTGAGAGTATACTGAAGATGACAAGATTCACTAGGATACCCACCCACTCTGGTTTGATTTTACCTGCTTTTGAAGTCTTACACTGTCTACAATGTTTCATTTTTGTTAATATTGTTATGTACTAGTATATTCAATTATACTATGCCTGATGATGTAGAAAATTCTATTGAAGATAACAAAAGATATCATAGTAATCATTGTAGATCACCTTGTATTGTGATTTTATATGACTTTTTCATTTCATGTTTTTCTAGGAATTTGTTTTGCTTTGTCTTGCTTTGTTTTGTTTTTCCCTCTAATACAGAAAGGATAGAAAAACATGTAGAGACTCATGCATGCATAGAACTTATAAACAGTTTATGAGAACTGATTATATAACACATGATGAAATAAACAACTACTTTGAAAAAAAAGAGATACCATAGTTCGCAGTATTGACTCTGTAGCATCATGATGTGAAATCCAGAAATACTATTATTCTTTGTTCAGTGTGATTTTAGCCTGTTTTCTTTTGTTTAATTTTAATATACATGCAGGTATGGAAAGCTATTTTGAAGAGAACAAGAGACATTAAGATAGCCGTTGTTGACTTCCCTATTGTCTGGTCTTGAAGACCTAAAATGCCTTCCTCATCCTGTTCAGATCAGTTTTATACTATGTTGATTTGTGTGAATTCATTGTGTGTGAAGATACGGACAACTATTTGGAAGAAAATAAGAGACAATATGATAGATAGTGAAGATCTCTGGTTGTCTTGCTTTGAAATTTATGTCTCTTATATTGCTTTCCTAGTTCTGTTTTGTTCTGTTTTATTGTGTTTAATTTTACCCTCTTTAAAATAAATAAATAAATAAATAAATAAATAAATTAGACTACATAAGAATGTGCTTCTGGTTTAGCAATCTAAAATGACTTTGTTTATAGCACATGCACATACATACAACCATCAAGTCATTCTACATTTGAATATTTGAAATACTGAGGGCAATATTTGTTCTACATATAACTGAACAAAACAGTAATCATTTCCTTAATATTCAAGTAGTCAATGATAGACTCAAAATTAAACCTAGCAAAAACTATGATAAAAGTATAAATGATTAAAGAACATAAATTACATTCAGTATCACACTGAAGAAATGAAATCTTTTAAAAATGTATCAACTTGGTAAGAAAAATAAAATTTTAAACACTATGAAGAGTGGGCATAGACACTCCATATGAATTGTTGATGAGAGAATGGTTTGGTGCACATGTTTTGAAGGGTGACACTTGGAAGGATATGTTTTAAACATATACTTGATTCAACAGTTTCACTTGTAGAAATGTCTCTGGTACATATATTTACCAAAGGACATGTGTCTATGTGTACAAAGAACATTTCATTACCATATTAAAACAGCAAAGTCTTGCCATTAAAAACTGTCAGTAAAAAACAGATCTTTTAAAGTATGTTATATTTTCACTATGAATTACCATACTGCTGATAAAAGTAATGCAGTAGATATAGATGTACTGATAAAAAGATCTCCAGCGTGCATGGTTAGTTTAAAAAGAAAGTTGCTGTAAGAGTATTTCATTCGCATGTGAAACCTAAGTCAGACCATGTCAATCTTGTGCTTCCTGTACCACTTGGAGTGATAGCTGCCTGTAGTTTAAAGTCTTTTGGGATCTGATGTATGTTACTTTTTAAATAATTCCTCTCCTATTCCTGCTCTTTTACTCACTCTACTCAACCACACTGGTCTCTCTGCTGTGCTTTACACATGCCAGGTACCTCTTACCCCAGGCCCTTTGCACTGGACTTTTCACTGCTTGGAGCATCTGCCCTCTTTATACCATCACAGGCATTTGTTCAAATGTCACCTTTTGGGAGGGCGGTGAGGGCTGTCCTGGTACCCTTACTTGAAATCTTGATACCAGATCTCTCCAAACCCTCCGCTCTCCTATCCTGTTCTCCTATGCACCCATCACCTACTGAAATGCTGTTGAGGCTTAGGTATAAAATGCCCCCAAAATCTCATGTTCAGAAGGTGATTGGGATTGGGGAAACATTAGAACTGGCTTGCTGTCTGGACTGGGGCCTGGTCTTAAGGATGTGTCACTGGAGCATAACCAGGAAGAGTGTAACTCCCTGCCCAGCTCTCTCCTTCCTGTCCACTGTGGGTTGAGCTTTGCCCACCTGGACCCTTCCTCCATGCCACTGACCATGCAAGGACAGAAACTTCTAAAATGTGAGCTGCAATAGACTTCTCCCCCTATAAGTCACAGATGTCAGATATTTTGTTCCAGTGACAATGAAAGTGGGTAAGAAAAATACTACTTATATAGATTATTTGTATGCTCTGTGTATTGCCTGTCTCCTCACCTGAGTAGCATAATGGCAGGGATCTTTGTCTTCCTTCCTCCCTACCATTTCCTCATGGCCTGGTGCCTAGTGGATGCTCCATAAATATTTCTAAGTGAATTTGAGAGACTATCTGTTCCTGCTTTTACAAGAACAAACAGAAAACAAGCACTGAGAATTTCTGAAGGGATATGTAAATCATTTCTGGAAAGAAGTCATAGAAGGAAACATTTTATTTTATACCTGAAGTTTTAATTTTTTCTTGTGAGTTCACATCACCCTCATAATTAGGATGAAAAACAATTTAAATGTAAGTAACTCTTGGGTTCCCTTTGAGAAATGACTTCAACAGAAACCTAAGGCCTTCTGGCTTTAGTTTGAGGAACAGCCTCAGGGAATACCCTCAGGGAGCTCAGAGCAGAACCATCTGTGGGAGCCACAGGGTAATTGTTTTGGTACCTACCTGCCCTAGTCCCAGACCAAATATTGAGTGGAGCTGCCCTGAGGGGTAATTCATAGTTAAGGAGACAAAATTAAAAGATGTAAGAAATTTGGCACATTCTTTTAAGAGTAAAAAACCTGAATGCAAACTGCCTGAATTGGAGCCTTGCCTGTACCCTGAATAGCAGTGCAATTCATCTTGGTCAGTTAATTTTCACATGCCTCAGTTTCCTCATGTGTAAAACACATGCTTTCAGAGCCTGCTGCAAGGATAGCAAGAGCAGGCACCTTGGCCCTTGCAGTGCTTCTGGCATCAGGCTGTAGTCAGTGTGCATTACTGATGTTAGGGGAGCACAGAAGAAAATAAAGTTGAAAAATGCAAGGTATGGATGTGAATTTATATCACTGTTTAGGTTCTTTCACACAAATACAGATCTAATGAGATCTTATGGCTTCTCCCTTTGGAAAGGTGCTCTCCATTTTGACTTAGGTACAATCTCATTTTTCAACTGGTAGACAAAAGAACAGCCCCAAAGGTTAAAAAATAAAGGATCTAGTGGTGACATGATAGTCTTCTCATGTAAACGGATCACTGAAGTATTTTCTCATTTGTCTCCACTTAACAAGACAGGAAAGCAAAGATTCTAACACGATAAAATGACTGTACTCACATTGTACAAATGACTTTGGCTGCGTTTTGTGAATACACCTATGCTTGTTCACTAAAAGACAGATAATAAGATATATTTCAAAAGAAACTGCAGAGCTGATTCTGAATGTGGGTGGAAGAGTTGATTTCAAGAGCATTAAGCTTCAGTTTCTATGATCTTCCTACTTAGAGTAATGAAGTCTTAGCCCAATTTTCATGATGCTCTCTCCCACAGGAAGGAATCAAAGGCCAGCCACTCTTCTGAGCCCTCCCCTGAAGCAAACATTCCCTCCCTGGGAGTCTCACTTTTCCTTCCACTGACTGTGTTTTCTCTGCCTGCCATTCACCCCCACTGGCAACATGGTGCTAACACATCATTCATCCTTCTGCACACTTCCTAACACGGAACAGTTAATCAATTCAAAGTAAACTAGAGATCAGGCTTAAATCAATCCCAGTGGCTTGACATCATGCTCTTCCCTCCCCTCCCCCCAACCTTCATGGGCTATCTGCTTTGGCTTTCTGCTTTGGCTGTGTTTCACTGGGTATTAATCAGAAACACATTTTTATTGTTTTGTCTCAAAGGGAATATTTTTTAGTCCTAGTTTTTTTCTCTGTACTATCTTTCTGTTTGTTTTTCTATGAGATTTGGTTTTTCCCCTATTCCCTCCACTAGAGATTTATTTGTACTACAATACCAGACATATGGAATAACTGAGATCTATACCCGTACCTTCTTGCCCCTTTTCCACCCTGCCCAGCATTCATATACAGCCGTAAGTACCCCCCTCCACCAAGGACCCACACATGATGAATCTGCTCTATGACATGTGATTCCTGCTACCCTCCTGTGAGTCCCAACCAGTGTATTTATGTAGCAGCTGCACCAGAGAGAAAGGAAAAGGAAGGGTGTCAGTGTACAAAGCAAAACTCACCACGGTCACAGGCACACATGATCTGTACTCAGTTTGAGGTCACTTATCTCAAAATAAATCTTTGTTTCTCAATGAAACTGCTATATTACCCCCATGAAATGAGAGATAATTGGACTTATGGCCTCAAAAGGACTCATCAGTTGCCTCATGAGAATATTTTGTGAACCAGGCACTCTCTAAACACTTTATATGGAATAATTCAGTTGTTTTTCATGGTACTCATGCAAAGAAGTTTCCATTCTTTTCCCATTTTACAGATGAGACATAATGCTCAGAGTCCCAAAGCTATACAACTAGGAAGTGAAGGAGACTGTCTTCTTTACCACTAAGCCATTTGGCCTTCATTTTCTAGACAAGGAAGCTGGAACCCTGGAACACTAAGTAAGTAGTCCACCAGGAGACAGTAATCCCACTTGAAGTCTTCTGATGTCCTCCCTACTCCCTGTGTTGCTTACTTGAACCACACTCTAATAAAATTGGCCACTTTATGCTTCCACAATTCCATACACATCCCTCTCTCCAATCATCTATTCCTCATTAGTGCTCTGTGTGCCTGGTCCCTCTGCACACATCCTCCATGGTGGGGCCTGGTCTTATGGGTCTTTTGTTCTCAGTTGTTAGCATATTCCTGGCACTGAATACTGCCATTCTTTTTTCTGTACCTCTGAGAGTATAATATTTCATGGATTCTCTTACATTTGGAACTAAGAGTTCTATGCTTTAGGTCAGTGAAATCATTATCCCCAGAATAGTTTAAACTAAAAAGTTGGGCTACCCTCAAGGCTGAAATTTAGATTTTACTCTAGAAGAGTCACAAGGAGGAATGGTTGTTAGGAGAGACAAATAGTTTTCTTTGCTTGTATTAATCCTGGTCTATTTGTAGTGATGACCAGGAATGTTGTGTTGAGGATTTTATTAGTATGGTTTTCATTGCTGGAACAAAATATGTAAGGCAGAGTAACTTTATAAAGAAAAAAATTTTAGTTGGTTTACATTTCGGGGGATTCAAGTACAAAGCAAGAGCATTAGCTTAGTTCTGATGAAGACCTCTAGTGGATGCCATCACAACAGTAGAAGGATCTGTGAAAGAAGAGAACACATCTCCAAACATGAACCCAGAGAAAAGATTCAGGGGTTGAAATTGTCCTTATAACAACTTGATCTCAAGAGAACAAGGTCTCATAAGAATTTCCTTAACACTTTCATGATGGAGGCACACATGCATGACTGTCCCATTGGGGGCCTTCACCACCAGGGGTACAAGCATGGCAGCACCACTCAATGGCTCTGTCCCATGCCACCCCATAGGACAGTTATGCATGTTTCACCAATAGTGCAAGTGGGCAAGAAAGTGCTCATCCCTTCTGGGGGAACCATCCCCAGTGACCTAAAGGCCTTCCATTAACCCCTCTTACAGGAGCTACCAACATGGCTGCACTAGGGAGCAAGCTTCCAACACATAAACTCTTAGAGGACAGCCCTAAGCAAGGGTGCTTCTGCGTAATTTACTGTCAGGGAACAAGTGATAGGGTTGGTTCTAGAATTATGCACATGCAGTACACTTGATTACATTGGTGAATAAGTATTCTGAGTATGTTTCAGTGCCTTATAGACTCAAGAAGCTATAGCATCTGAGATTTAACCATTCTTACATTCCCTTTGATTTTAATACAAACCTTTGCTAATCCCACCAGATTATGGCAATGTGCTTGATATACATCAGGAAAAAACAGGGCTGTGTTAAGAAATTGGACAGTCTCTGTGCAAGGGTGGGTTCCAGGGGGAAAATATGAGTTCAGAAAAGGAGACTTGTGAGAGCAGAGGACGCCTGAGGTCAGTTAGACAAATAGGAGGAGAATCGGCAAGGCCCCGTCAAGAAGCCAAGGAGACAAAAGGCCTTTAAGGCAAGTGTCCTCGTAGTCAGAATGCTGCAGATTAAGACCAGGCTTGGGAACAGAGAGATAAGCAAGATGTGGTCTCAGAGTGTACCAGGAAAATGTATTGGGAGCATTCTCCATAGAGAATATTAAAATAATAACAAACCAACCCAAATCTATTGCTTTCTTATTATTGCTCTGCATTGACAATTCTAAACAGTCTCAGCATGATCAGAAGTCAACAAAAAGGAGCAGGCGATATGAAAGAAATGTGTGTAAGCAACAGTGGAAGCAAAAAGTTATGAGACCTCCAAGAGGGTGGGAATTTTCAGAGAGGACTTGACTAAAGGATTATTAGCTAACTATGGGAGTTTGGGCACATTCTAGTTCTGTGCTGCCTGAAAATGATGAGATCTGAAAGGTAGCACTGGCCAGTGGTAAGGGTCTACCTTCTTGCACTTGCTAGTTGTGAGCCTTGGGCAAGTGATATTTACTATTTCTGTGTGTTAGTACACGATTGTAATCCCAGCACTTGGGAGACTGAGAGGATCACTGCCAATTCAAAGCCAGCCTGGGCTGTGTAGTATGTTCAAGACCAGCCTAAACTACATAGCGAGACCTGTCTTTTAAAAAAAAAAATTACTTTTAAACCACCAATAAAAAGGATTTTTAAAATATTTTTAGACCATACCTGTAATCATACATGCTTTATTAAACTGTTGTGTTTCCTGCCTTTCAATAAGTATTGTATTATACATGGAAGACAATTCAGGTGATTCAAAGAATTTTCAGTTAAATAATTGCTAGGTTTTTGTTTTGTTTTTAATGGCAGTTTGTAAAAAGAATCATGCTTCGAAAAGTGCTGGAGCCCCAAAGGCAGGATTAATCCTAACTGCGAGGAAACCTTGGCATTCTTTCAGCAATACCAGACTGTAAAAACTCAGATTCTCATGGATCCAGCCACCCTTCCTGGAAATTTGGTCCTGACTGGTTAGAGAAGATAGAGATGCTACAGAAACCAGAAGGTGTAGGAAGGAGAATAGACTTGGTGGGTTTCATCATACTCGCAGACCTAGCTCCGGGCTAAGCCGGAGGGGTCACTTTATGCAGCCTTAGTCTCTATCAAGCTCACCGACCTGTTTTATTTTCTATATAGTGCTGGACATTGCTCCATTCACTTTTTGTTTAGCCTCCTTTCCTAAGAACAGGAGTCTGGGATGTCTTGTCCACCCATGTGTCTGTGAAACTTAGAATTATCCCCAGCTGATGCTCAACAAGTATGTGTTCAATTAATTAATTGCTGGGTTAATGTCATACATTCCCCATCCCCCTCATGAGGGATTGAGCTCATTGGGCTGCAGTGGGAAAGCGTCCAGGAGCAGAGGAAAAAGCCTGACAATCCTGGAGAGCAAGAATCATTAGGCGCGAAAGGCTCGAAAGCACAGGTGGAGGGATGAGAATATTTCTTCCCTTGGTATCAGATTTCAACTAGAGCTGACAAATATCCCTCTAGCTCACTCCCAAACAGCTGGGCTCTGCTACCTGTGTGATTAGGCAATGCTATAATTAATCTTGTGTAGAAAGTAGCTCAAAGAAGTTTACACCCAGTGAGCACCATCTGACCTTGTTATATGATCTTCACTGTCTTAATTTTCTTTGTACATTGGTTTACTTTCTACAGTGAGTAGACCTTGACTTACTCTTTCAGCAACCCTAAGGGACACAGGAGAGGTTTTTATGAACTCTATTTAGAAAGCCACATGCATAAATGGAAAGGAGGCTTTGGCTGAGATAAGACAGCTTATCTAAATGTAGTCTACATGTGCATACTCAAATTTCCTGAGGATGCAAAGTTACAGGTTGGGAAAGACTAACAGGAAGAGAAAATTTCTCTGACTTTTAAGCTTTACTACAAATAAATCACTATGACTTATCACATTTGCCATGTGACTTTCTCTGTATTCTAATGCATGAACATATAGGTAATATCTTTCTGTTAACACTTTAATGTAGAGATAATACCTTTCTGGTAACACCTTAATGTTACCTTATTTATTTTTGGAAAGTATTCTCTTTGAAACTCTTAGCAGAGGTAAAATTCAGTCCTTTTTAACCATTAAGGGAGATACGCATAAGATTCTGGGATGCACAGAAAATTGCATGACATAGCAGTAAAGCCAAAACTATAAGCATAATCAAACATATTTCTCCAGACTTCATAATGGTTGGGTATAAATTGAATTTTCTTTTCAGTGTAATTATTCATTTAATAAGCAATAAAGTACTACAGGTTTTCTCTTAATAGAAGAGAGTTTATCCTGATCCTACTAGAAATATTAATGAATTATATCTAATTCAGAGGTTCCATCTTCTGTTTTTCTTTTTAGCAGTGTGACACTATACTCTTAAATATACTTTAACTGGAATGACCCTACTTGTGAAACCTAAAAGAAAGGTTTCACTTCCAGTCTTTCTTTATTTGCCAATAAACATTTTAGTTACTTTTTAAATTAGTACCATATGTCCTCATTTAAAGACATGTTAGCAGACAGAAAGAATCCAAGAGTATGGAAATCTTGATGCAGGATGACAGATATCATTGGGGATCCTCACTGCTAGAACTAAGGATCATTCATTCAACCAACATTTATCAAGCCCCTACCCTGTACTAGGCACTATTATAGACCCTGGAGACAGAAGGGAAAGGCAAGGGTCAATGATTTTCAGGGAAACAAAAAGAAGGCAGTGAGAACGAATGACTGCTGGCCATGGTGGATAGTGTGGTCAGCAAATATTCCAGGAGAAGCATTTAAGCCAAGATATGGATATTAAGGAGGAACCAGCTGTGCCACAATCTGAACAAAGAGGTTTGTTGGCAAACAGAACTCCTGCAAAGATCCTGAGGAAGAAGCAAGCTTGTGGATTTCCTGGGATAGAAAGACAGATTCTGTGGCCAGTGCATAGCAGGCAAAGGAGTGGGAGCTGTGGGAGGAAGTCTGTGGGTAGTTACTGCCCAATGACACAGGGCTTCGTATTCCAAGAGGAGGCTTTTGTACACTGCTATAGCCTGAATGTCTGTATTACCTCAAAGTTCATATGTTGAAACTTAATCCCCAATTCATTCACACAGTACCAGGACACAATAAGTCAGAAGGGCAGATCCTTCATGAATGGGATTAATGCCTTATTCAAAGAGGCCCAAGGAAACTTACTGACCCCTTCTTCTACACTAGGACACAGCAAAACATCCTCACCTATGAAGCAGAAGTCAAGACACAAGACACCAAATATGCTGTTGCCTTGATCTTGGACTTCTCAGCATTAAGCACTTAAGCAATAAATTTTTGTTCTGTATAAACTACATAGTCTATAGTGTTTCTTCCTAGCAGACCAAATGAATTCAGATAGATGCTGGTGTAACACAGAGCCACCAAAACCCTTTTGTTTCACTCTAAAACTTTTTTTTCAAAAATATTCTTGCACTCATGAGGCTAAAGACCCATATGAGGGAAAAAATGGAATCAGGGACAATTTGAGAGACAAGAGTTACCAGGGATTGAGACTAGGGCAGAAGCAATAGCAATGATGAAAATTAATAAGGGTATATTTTGAAGAAGGAACCACAAGAGTAATGAACAGATTGGATAATGACTTCATAGAGAAATAGGCTTAAAGATGCATCCAGGTATTTGACCTGAGCACAAGTAGATGTAATCCTATTTCCTGAGATGGAGAAAACTAGAAAGACAGGTTAGGGAGAAAAATAGGGAGTCCCATATGGGACAAGTTAACTCTGAAATGCCACGTGTCAAATTCCAAATAAAAATGTCCAGTGAGCAGCTGAGTTTTCTGATCTAAAGAGAGATTTGGAGTAAGGTCAAAGCAGAAAGATATCAGAAGTCACCAGTGTCTGGTGTTTAAAGCGGTAAGGCTGGGTAAGCTCAGCTGGAGAGAAGCCACATAGAGAGAGAGTTCTAATCCAAGTGTCCAGAAACTGCCGAGGAGTAAAGAAAAGAAACTTTAAAGATGTTTATGTGGTAGAAAAGAAACAAAGTAAGATGTGGCACCATGGAAGCATTTCAAGATTAAAGTTTTAAGAAAGGGGACATTGTCTACCTTGGGGAATATAGTCCCTCCATATCTATCGATTCTGCTTCCATGGATTCAACTAATTACAGATCAAAGCTCTTCCAAAAGAAACGAATCTGTATTGAACATGTACAGACATTTTTTCTTGCCATTATTCCCTAAGAAATGCAGTATAGGAACTATCTCCATAGCCTTTACATTGCATTAGGTATTATAAGTAATCTAGAGATGATTTCAAATGTATGAGAGGCTATGCATATGTTATGCAAGTAATACACATTTTACATTGGTAACTTGAGTTTTCACAGATTTTGCTATGATAGGGTATCCTGGAACCAATCCCCTACAGATACCAAGAGATAACTATGGTATGCCAAGCGATTATATACAATAAACGCAAACCATTTCCAAATGCTTAGTAATATTTCATTTACCAAAGGCTTTAAGAAGAGCATATCAGCCCCCAAAGTGATCAGGAAAGGAGATAAGAAAGTGGATACATTTTGTTTCAACAACTCTCTTAAGGAGTTTGATATAAACTTTAGAAGAGTGAAGCTAAGCTTGGAATAAAATAGGAGCACTTCTTAGAGATAATAAATCACAAAGGTAGTGATAAAACTGAAGACCAACTGTGCCTCCATGCAGTTCAACCCAGTTTAACTTAAGCCTAGCAAAGTCATAAAGAAATTGAAGACTAGTGTGTAGATTTCCAATTTTTCAAGAAAATCTATAAGCTATATTTTTATTCAAAATCTCCCAACTATACCTGCTGACTAGATTTCTTTGCAAAAACTCACTGTGACAACCTAACATCCATCTACTGGCCAGATGCTTCAACAAAGGAAAATCCCTGGCCTAATGGTTAGAACTGCCTGCTCTCTGCTCTCAGTCCTGCCTATGTTCTCATTCTGAGCAGTTTCCATTTCACAGACCTATTTCTATGTATCCTATGCTAAAGTGGAAAAAAGTTTTAACTACTTTTTTGTCTGAATGGTTCCAAATAATGAGTATTACCATCTCTCGATGCATTGTTTTGATTCACTTAAACATTTATTAAACCTTTGGACTGGGAAGTTACCTCAGTGGTTAGTTCTTAAATGCTGTGTGTTTTATCCCCAGTGTGGCCAAAAAAAAAAAAATCTTAAACCAATGATAAGCAAGTAGAAAAGAAAAGTTTTAAAGCAATAACATTTACCATAGCAGAAATTAAAATGTCAAATGCCTAATTATAATTATAACAAAAGATGGGTAAAACTTCCATATAAAAAAATCCTAAAGAATGTTATTGGAAGAAAGTAAAAATGATGTTCAGTAAGTGGAAAGATACTGCATGTTCAACAGTTAAAAGATTCAGTATACTATAATGATGATCAGTGCTCTCTAAACTGTTCTATTGATTCAGTAGCTAATCTTGAAGTAGGCAACCCTACTCAAAGTCCCAGGAATGGGACTATAAATTAGTACATCCACTGGGAATCCAGGATGTAGACTCCCCACAATACACGAAAAATAGGGATGCTAGTGGTACTGTAGGTGCACAGGCCAAGACACTGTCAATCTGAGACACAAGAATCCAAAGTGGTGAATAATAGATTTCCAAGTCTGCAATAAAACTACAAATTTTGAAAAAAAAAAAAAAAAAGGTGGGGAGAAGAAAGAAAGTTAAAAAGTTAAACAGTTAAAGTGGCAGAGCCTGAAGAATTTCTGGTGGAAAAAATACCAGACCGATACATAATGAATGAGAAGATGGAGTATTTCCCTAAGTGGAAGGTATTTACAGAGGCCTGCAATTTAGGGGAACCTGAAGAAAACTTAGGTTGTCTAGAGTTAATTGAAGTATTTCTTAGTTCTCAGAAAGCTAGTAAAGAAAAAAGATGGTATGAGAAGAAAATCTTGAATTGAGCATGAGTCTGATGATAACAAATCAAAGAAGGAAAAGGAGGCTACTGACAAACCAAGAGGCTTCTCCAGATGTCATGACCCTGAATAATTAATTGGTGCCACAGACAGCCATGGAGAGTCGATGTTTCTCATGAAATGGAGAGATTCAGATGAGGCTGACTTGCTGGCAAAAGAGGAAAATATGAAATGTCTTCAAATTGTAATTGCTTTCTATGAAGAGAAACTAATTTTGCATTCTTGCCCAAAAGATGAAATATATATATACATATATAATAAGATATATATTATGTAAGCATATATAATATATGATTAATATATAATTATAATATTAATATATTATATAATATTTTATAAGATATATAATAAAATAAATACATTTAATAAAACAAATATTATATATACTAAAATATATACAAAATGTGAGTCTTGGGTTTTGATTTACTGCTGTGAAAAAGCTGCATTCTAATGAAAATAAAGTTTAATATGTTGGTTTTGAAAATAATATTTGGGAGAGTTGTTGGATTTTGTTTGTTTTGCATCAATAGCACTGTTTACATTGAATGAATAAAAGCTTTCTGTAGTTGCTTTCTTTATCAGAAAAGAACACTTGATAGTCTTGATTTATTTCTTCTTTTCAAAATGTTGGGGAAATTGTTCATAGCCACGCTCAATCTCACAGGTTGTTTTCAGCTCAAATGCTTAAGGGCCACTCTGAGTTTTTTGTTTGTGTGCATATAAATAAAATACTTATGTAAATGGTTTTCATTTTGTTTTTAAACATTCATTAAAATAAAAACTATGAATGATAAGCCCATGTTTCTGTCTTGCCATCATTCTGAGCAATTTAAGAAATAAATCACTTCCACTTAAATTGAAAATTTTCCTGAAGCCAGAAACTTTCAAGTTAAACAGACAATTCTGAGGTTAATTGGACAGCTTCAAGTGGATATTTTCAAAACAGCCAGATCAGAATCCATGTCTATTTCTTTAGTTATGAAAATATAGCAGTTTAGTACTTGCAAAACTCCTGAAAAGAAAAAACTTATACCACTAACAATAACTTCCCTACCCAAATAGGTAAACTAGTCAAAACCTGGTTTGTTTGAATTAGCTAAGCAAGACTTAAGGGAATAAAGATTTTTAATGATCCATTCCTTTATAATAAATTGAAATCTGTGTACTCATACGTCACTATTCATGGATATCTAAGACTTGTCTCATAAAAACCTACTGAAGTGTTTAGAAGTGTTCATGATTTAGGAGTTGCTAGAATTAATGTAGACAAATGTTTGTAATCTAAATTGTTGACCTGCATGTTTTTATTTACCCAAACTCGTTCCTTACACATGGGATCAATCTGTTCAGTATTTGGGTTACTGTTTGACTAGAAACCAAGAAATAACTTGGTAGTAGCCAGAATGTTATCTCACTGTACATTGCTTACTTTACTGTAAATAACAGCAAATAGTGGTCAATAAATTGCCTTATAATTGTTGAACAGAACTGTCTCACTGTTTGAATGTCCACTTTGTATGCTTTAATTTTGTAACTTGAACAACTATTTCTTAAAGGGCAATATGTAATTTATTAACTAGTGATTTCTTACTGTTTATCTTTTTTTTTTTTGAAATTCTGTAATATTTCTACCCTTTTTCTATTTTTTTCTCTTTAAATAAAAAAAAATTAAAAAATAGCCTTATATTTCTTTTTAAAAAACTAAAAATAGAATTACAAAAATTATCTAGCAGTCATGCTCCTGGGTACATGATTAAAGGACGCAAAGTCAATATACAGAAGAGATACCTGCATAAGAGTTTGTTGCCGCACAATTTACAATAGCTAAGCTCTGGAACCAGACAAGGTTCCCATCAAACAGATGAATAATTTTTTAATGTGTAATGTTTACACAATAGAATATTATTCAGCCAAAAAAGAAGAACAAAATCATTTCATTTGCAGGAAATTGCACAATGAACCTACACACAGAAAGAAAGTGTTACATATTTTTTCTCATATGTGGGATTTAAATATATAGATTTTTTTTAAAAGTTGAGAGTAGTAGATGGCTTATTGGGGAAGAATGAGGCAAAGAGGGGGAGGAGAGAGAGAAGGAAGGGTAGTTCAGAGTGTGAACACCATCAAAGCACTATACACACATTTATGGAAATATCATAAGGAAGTTCATTTGATATGTACATGTAATATTAATAATTATAATTTTTAAAATAATTTTTTAATTCCAGGAGGTATTTTTTCACAGATAGTGACAAAGAAGATCTAAAAGTTAAATGGAACTACAGAAGGCCAAAAAGACAAAAATAATTCATGGAAAACAAGTTTGGATATCAAAATTTATTGTAAAGCTACAATAATCAAGACATTGTGGTATTCACTTTAAGCAAGACAAATTAAACAGGAAACAAAATATAAAATACAAATATATATGTATATTTGCATTAGGAGAAAAGATAACATTTCAAATAAATGGCAGTGGAACAATTAGATATCCATTTGGAAAATTGTGAATTTTGACTCCACAAATCGATCCCAGTTTGTATTATAGATCTAAGCTGAAAAGTTAAATAGTAAAGTGTCTATAAGAAAGCGGAGTATCTTCATAGTCCTGAGGTAGTCAAAAGTGTCTTTAAACAAGACACAAAAAGCGTTAAAGTATCTTAAAAGAAAAAAAGTTTGCTTCATTGTATCACATGAAATTAAGAATTTCTATTTATCAAAAGCCACCATTAATGGAGTGAAAAAGCAAGCCACAGAATGGAGTAATATATAATATTTGCAACACTATATCTGATACAGGTCTTACATCCAGAATACATGTGGAACTCTTTCAGATCAAAGAAAAGAAGAACCACAACTCAATTAAAAAGAAAAATGGGCAAATTATTTACTGAGTACTTTACAAAAGATGTTACTCAAATTATTTAAAAATATATGTGTAGGTGCCTGACATTATTATTTACCAGAGAAAGGCAAATTAAAGCTCTAGTGAGAAACCACAATAAATCTACCAGATTGGTTACAGTTGAAGAGACTGATAATCCCAAGTGGCTGGCCAGCTTGCAGAACAACTGAAATTCTTATATGCTTCTGAGAGGAATGTAAATTGGAAAATCCACTTTGAAAAACTGACAGTTTCTACTGCTCTGGGAATTTACTTAAGACCCAACAGTTCTGTTTCTAGATGTTTTATACATGTATGCACTAAGCATACATAGCAGCACTGATTTTACATGTCCAAACACCAAATGTCAATTAACAGGAGAATGAATTATGATACATTTGTATAATGTAATGATAAATAGCAAAAGAATTAACAAAGCTCAACTACATACAAGTGTATGGATGAATCATTCAAAATTGCATAGAACAAAACAAACCAGTTACAAATGAGTAATTCTTTATAATTCTACTTATATAAAATGCAAAATCTTGACAAACTAATCTATGGTGATAGAAGCCAGGATTCTAATTACCTTCCTAGGAGTAATGGCTAGGAGGAAACGTGTAGGTCTGTCGGGTTGCTGGTAATACACAGTTTGATCCTGGTTGTGTTTACAGCATGAAAATTCATCATGGACACAGCAATGAACAAGAGGAATGTGAGCTGTGCCCTTAGGAAAGTGAGTCCAATAAGGGATTTAATGTGCTAGGTTTCTTGGGTTTGATTTGGGGGTTCGGAGAGTTTTGTTTGGTTTATTTTGTTTTGCTTTAGGAATGAATAATCATCTTGAAGCTCCAATACAGATTATAGAAAACCAAGTGTGGTGACAGATGAGTGTTTAAAGCATTCTGAATCTTCACTTTCCCTGAAACTGCATTCACCATGTCTCACCCACACATAATGGTAGAGGTCTTCTTAACTTTGATGCTTAGTCTTCTACCTGTGCTCTGAACTCTGTCTGTCTCCATAACACCATTGTTACTTTCTTCTCCACCATACTATAATGAGAACAGACAAATGCTATCACTATCCTTTAATCCTCATTCCTAGCAGGATGGGTGGAAAGAAGAATGAATAAACATGTAATTCCACGTAAGACACTTCATATTTTTAGCCTCTGATAGGTCTTCAAAACACAATTGAGTAATAGTTCTTCCATCAGTTCCTGTTACATCAGTTGATTGAGGATGAAGAATCTTGAATCTGGTGATGTAAAGTGTTCCTTTCCTATAATTTCTATTTCTTTTTCTTTTTCTTTTTTTTTTTTTTTTTTTGTACCAGGGATTGAACTCATGACTTCATGCTTGCCAGGCAGGCACTTATGCCACTGAGCTAAATCCCCGGCCCTTTCCTATAATTTCAACACTGCCAAACATGTGATAGTTGAGTTGTCTCAGTCACGAAATGATGCTCCAGTTGTGTAGACATTTTGGGCACTACTATATATATATATATATATATATATATATATATATATATATATACACATATAAATGATACAGAATTTTTAAAAATAGTAGGAAATTAACACTAGTTAATATATTGCATACCGTTATCTTAGAAGTAGTTGTTCAGGTTACAAGATTTAGGCATGAAAAAAATGACAAAACAAACAATGAAAGCACAAACTGTTTTTTAACAAACTTTCAGATATTAGTAGTACAGTTATCCATCATATATATATATATATATATATATGCACACACACACATATATGTATACCTATATACATATAATATTTTTCCTTCTTCCTTTTCTCCTTTCCCCTATCTCAATTGTTCTTCCCTTTCAAGCACTTTCTTTCCCTTAAAATGACCACTTTTATAACCAACATTTCTTTGTTATGAGTTCTCCAGTGTGATTCCCTTATTGTATCTTGAGTTCGCTTTTGTTACTTGCAAGCAAAAATCCTAAATAATACAAATTCACATTCTTGTTTTGGAAAGCGGCATTAGTGGCTTCTAAACCTTTCATGAAGGAGATCCAATTTTAAGTGATTTTGATTCATATATGTACAAAATAACGTATGATCATGGCATAAGAATATGAAACTAAAAGTAAAAATCTCTTTTTACTCTCAGTGCTATTTATTCTTAGTAATAACATACAGTTTGCAAAAAATGTATACATCAGGAAAAGAAAAAATTGTAAAAATATTTGAATGTTAAGTCTATTGAGATATCATGAGATTAATACAAGTTAACTTTGGCCTCAATAATTATAAGAAAGTGGCTTCTAGACATTTATGAGTACAATGAACTCCTGAAGAGCACCATGGGGTTTTTTTGTGGACTCTGTATATAATATCTATCTTAAAATATACATGCTTATATGTGTATATATAAATGTCTTATAAATATACAAGTAGATATATTTATATCTCATTTTCATAAATGAATTTTATAAATGTTCTGCAGTTTGTTTTTTATGTAGTAATATATTTATGACATGTTCCTAACTTGTTATAAAAGCTACAATATCCTAATGTATAAAAATATGGTAATTTCTTTTTTTAATTCTATCTTATGTCTTTTTTTTTTTCACCAGGAATTGGCATCAGGTTCTTGCACTTGCCAGGCAGGCACTGTGCCACTGACCTATATACCTGGCCTGTAGTTTCTTTAACAAATATTTAGGAATTAGATTGTTCCTGGTTCTTTAGTATTATGATCAATGCTGCAATGTCTTATCATGTATCTGAGTGTTTCTATGAGTCTATGTGTAGTAAAAATTCCTAACTCATAATTCCTGGGCCCCATGATTTATGCATTTTAAATTCAACAAATAATCATAATTAACTCTTTCTATGAAGTTAACTTCAAATAAAATCTCCAGTGAGTAGGATCATATGAGTCAGATGAAGTAGAAAACATTAAGATATGAGAGGGAAAATGACTTTATGTAACACAACTCAAAAGATCCTAAAGGCTTCCTCATCTGATATGACCAAAGCCAATGAGTTCTTAATGCACTAGATTGAGTCACCTCGATAAGATTCACATTTACCCACATCCTGCCTGGCTGAGTGAGACATGACAAGTAAAACCCAGTCCCACTGTGGTTGCGATCTGTGTGAACTCAGATCCTTGAAAATGAGAATTCTTTCTCTAACTCTCTCCTCTCTTCCAAAAGTCTTTCTGAACAAAATGGAAAAATAGTAAGGATTTTTCCTTCAGTTTGGCATTCATAGAGCAACATTTTATTCCTCATAAGACTCTAGATTGGCGAAGACAATAGTACTGTACTAGTGAGTTTTGTGATACTATAAGCAAACCCCTGAGATAACTAACTTATAAGATGAAAATATTATTTTGGCCAACTGTTCTGGGGTTCCAGTTCAAGATTGAGTGGCTCCACTACTTCAGCTTTCTGACGAAGCAGTGCATCATAACAAGATCATATGGCAAAGCAAATGGCCCATCTGGTGAGCCAGGAAACCAAGAGTGACACGGGATGAGCCCAGGGTTCCCCAGTCTGTTATAAGGACACACTACAAAAAGCCTAAGTGCCTGCCACTGAGCCTCATTTCCCAAAGGTTTCCTCCCCTCCCGGGAGTAGCACCTGGGGACCAAGCCTTTAAGGCAGGAACACTTGAGAAACACTCAGCAAATCCGTGGCAAATGTCCACCTGACACGTGATGAAACTAAAGATCAAAAGTATGTGATGACTTCCTCTCATAGAATCCATAAATTTTCAACTCTAGATCCACATACAGGGGCTCTGACCAGAAAACTAGCCTCCTTTAAGCAAGGTCTCTTCTCTGAAATAGTTAAGTTTGATGCCCTGAATAAACCATTTATGTTCAGCTAGTACAACCCATTTGTTAAGGAATAATTCTCTTTCCAATTGGGTATTTGGGAGCCATATAAACACAGCTTCGGGACCTCTGCAGTGGGTTGTCAGAGTTTGAGTTTTCAAGGTTTTATTGGGTCAAAACCCTCCACATGTTTGAAAAGAACCACTCAGAATTTATTGTGCACAAACTCTTAGGAAAGAGTTGAGTAAATACTTCTGATAAGTCAAAAAGTCCTAAATTAGCAGTATTTTCTGAGAAATTTTGACATGTTAGGAAATCCTTAGAACTATGGAACTGTTTTCTGCAACCACTAGCTGCCCCTCCTACCCGCATGCACACTCAGATTGCAAAGGTCATTCTTAAATTTCCATGAGGTTGAATTATGTTGCCAAATCAGCAGCAGTAAATGTTAGCACCCAGAGCACCACTGTGTCCAGTTGCCCTGGGTCTCCATTGAGAAATGCATTTCCCTCAAGTGACAAGAGTTCTGCCTTGCAATCAGGGGTGTTAAAAATAGATGTGTGCATGCAACAGGAACAGCCATGGGAAGTGGTTTTTGGCATTTCCTGTGGTCACATGTACATCTGTTACCCACTAACTGATTTCCAGAATGAGATTACAGATAGCTCATGGAGACAATTTGTATACCAAATAACCAAATACCTTATTATTAAAGGCATGTGACTCTCCAGAAGTATAAGTGCAAGATATGGTGAAGAACTGAAGAAGCTCTCAGGATGATTTAGAACCTAAAATAAAATATGTCAGCATAGATCACATGCTTAAATATTCCAGACAGCCCCTTCCCTTTTCTCTTCTCAGTCTATACTCTTTCCTTCACCGATCTCATGCAGCTACCTAGGAGAACTGTGAAATGAAGCACCATCATCACGCTGATGACTCCACAAGTCCATCTCCAGACCAAGTTGAAACTTGTATGCAACAACCCTGTGACATCTCCAAATTATTGTCCAGTGTCTCAGACTTAAAACAGATCCAAACACTTGGGTTCTGGCTAGCAAACAGACCTCCTTTAAGCAGGATCTCCTATCTGAAATAGTTAATTTCCACCCACTTTGTGGGAATGAAACTATTTCCTATTCTTCTCTAAATGAGTAAATGGTACCATCACTCACCTAGCTGCTTAAATATACCTCTAGGAATCACTGTTGATTCTCTAATCCAATCCATCCTCGGGTCATCTATACCTCTGTACACTCACAGTTTGTCTTCCAGACGAAGCCTCCTCCGTCCCTGAATTACTAACATAGGCTGGATTTTACTCTTGATCCTTGATGACCCATTATCCCCTAGTAAAACTCTCCAACATCCTCCTGCCTCACTTAGATAAATGTCTTGTCCTATAATGCTTTCCAGAATCTAATCCCTGTGGTCTCATCTGAATTTGCTTGTTTCACCCCATGTATACTCAATGGGCTCCAATGGCCTGTTTATGTCCCTCAGGCATACAGAGCTTATTCCTCAGAGCATCTGCTTCCACCTGTTCCTGAAGTGCTCTCCACCCAGATCTTCACATGGCTGGGTGAAGAGCATTAGTCCTCTAATCTCAGCTCAATTCCCTTCTCCCTGTGCCTTTCCCTAGCACCCAAATCTCTCTGCTTCTTCTACCCTTCAGTTACTAGCACGTATCACCTTACAAGGTTTCATTTCAACACAGTTCTCATAACTATCTGAAATTTGCTTTTCTTCTTCATTTTTGGTCTCCTCCTGTAGGAGATAAACTATTTGAGGATCAGGGTCTTGTTTTCTAGCACTTCATTGAATTCCTAAAGCCTGGCTGAATAAATACCTGACTTCTTTAGTAGATATGAGTGAAGCCTATGCTTTACTGTTGGCTCAACCAGGATGCTAAAGTACTCCAAAGGCAAAGCATCACTTGTATCTGATCTCTGCCTTGTCTGAAAATTTCTTCTGAAGAAGGAAATGAAGAGTCCAGCTAGGACTATGAGAACAATAAGAACTTCTGACAAGATCCAACTTCCTTGTTCATATTCCCAGATATATAAATTAAAAACCTGTAACAGATACATTTTTTTATTTATTCTGAAAATGTTTATCAAGGCATTCACTATACCTTGGGACCATGGTGGTCAGTAAAAATTCAGTGGTGACAAAGGCAGTCTCTTCTCTTATGGAACTCATAGTTTGATGGGGGAGACATATGGTTAACGAGTAACTGCACAAATAAATACTCAGTTATTCTGTGATGAGAGCCAGGAGAAAAAACACAAGATGCTATCATAGGAAAACCTAGCCCAGAGATTCAGAGAAGGACTTCCTGAGAAACTACCAAGCAGGGTCAACACTGAGGCAGACTCACAAGAAAGAACAGCAACCACAAAGCCAGCCTTATTCCTGAATTATTTCCCTTCCTCTTTCATCCACTGCCACTCCCTTTAGTAGAAAGGAGACCAGCAGCACAAGGCTGGGTGACCACACTGAATCTGTAGATTGGTCTTGTAAGACTCAGATGGGACACTGAGGGGAAAAGCAAGTGATCCATTTGAGCCAAATCTTTGTAATGTGCTTACCTTTATTATTCCACCTAATCACTAAAAATCAGCATGTAGTGAAGGACTCATTCCAGTAGGAAACAGTACCACCGTGGCTGCTGTTGCTTTATTCATCTTCATCTGTGTTGGTCAACACTGATAGACACCACATGCACCAGCTAACATCCTAAGCATTTGCCTTCCCTGTCTCCTTTCTCACTCGCTGCTATTTTTGGTAGCTACAACCAATCATTCATGTAATTTTACAGATGAAAAAACTGAGATTTAAATAATTTGACCCAAGGTCACAAGAGAAAGTGAAAACTCAGAGTTAAAGCCCTGATCTGTTAGCCCCTCTCTTACTTACCATCCTATGCCACAAGTCAGTGGTCAGTATCATCAACTGGAATCTCCTCTCAAACACCGTGTGTTCAGAAGTCTACATGAGACAAGTACAGGGCCTATGATGTTTGACATTGTTTGGGTTAAAAGGAGCATATGCTAAAGATTGTGTTGCTTGATTTTACAGGATGTAAACCTTCCAGGGTAATCTGTTTCTGAGTTACATTTGGTAGTTTCAAGGCACACTATGCTTTGAAGATAAGACTTCATTATTATCAGACTATTGTGACCACTTTGCAGATAAGCCAACTAAAGCATAGGGCTGACAGAGTTGATGTGACCCCCAACATCTCCAAGCTGCAGCTTCCTATCTGCAGCATGAGGCACTAGGTCAGGGCTTCTCTAACAATCTGCCCTTCCCCACCTTCATATCACTCAACTCTTGGTGTAGTCACCAATTATCTCTGCATGCTTAAAAAATATGCTTTTGTGTGTGTGTGTGTGCCTCTTGTTAGCTTTCCTGTGTGGAACTACTCTCCTTTGATAGGCCAAATATAGCCAGTGGCCATGGGAATGCAGGACATAAAGAATGGTGTCCCTCCTCCATCCCGCAGAAAATCAGTGATCTCATAGAGGAAAATTAAGGCATCATTAACCAAAACATGTAAAACCACCCATCTCCACCACCAGAGACAAGTCTTCTGTGTGTTAGGTATCTTCAACTTTCTCCAACCCTGGGCACAAGAGGCCTCAGACCCAGGTGCACTAGACAAGAGCCTCTTTAAGCAGGAAGGGACTTCAGCCATACAACAGACTCATGTGGAGGGAGCAATTTGTCCAAGGTCATTTGAGGCTCTCATGAGGAAATCAGGCCACCTGGCTCTTATTCCAAATTTTCTTCTCACTTCTCTGCTCCTTAGTTCCAAAGCTCAAACCACATGGCTATGTTGTCCCATATAAAAGGAGGATTTGCTTCTCTCTTTTTGGTTTTTACTTTCCAAACAAGTTATTAAGAAAGGGAATCTTTGATATTTCCTCCTATGTCAAGAAATTTTAAAAATATGGATTTATTTAAGGACTTTAAGTGTGAGGAAGGAAAAGTAAGAAACAAATGTGACAACAGGACAAAAAGAAGAGATTATGGAAGGAAATAAGAGGGCAATCACTCTGTATCTGAGGTCACAAAGTAGCCCAAGAATTAAAGAACTAACTTGTATTATTCAGTTAATTTAAAGGACTTTTGTTGAATTAATTGCCATATTGTAAGAGTTTAACTATTTCCTACATAAAAAGATTCACAAGACAGCAATTTTGAGGAGAAGGTGTTCCCTCTGGACCTCATAAAAATTCTCTGTCTTCTGCTATGCTTGCTACCTTATTGACTTCTAGGCCCCAAAGTCATCTGTTATGTTTTCAGTATTGTTCATACCCCCCTAAAGATTCAGGTGCTCTAAGCTTGGGTCATAGTGTTGCAGCTTTGAGATGGTAGAACCTTTACAAGTTGGGCCCCAGGGAAAGGAAACTAGTTCATGGAGTCTCCACCTCGATGAATGGATTAATGCCATCTATAGGACTGGGTCAGGTCTAGCAGGAGTAGAAGTTTCCAAGAGTCCAAGTTGTTATAAAAAGAGTGAGTCAGGTCCCTTACTGATTCTTGCTTCCTGTACTGTCCTATGACCTCTTCCTTCTACTTTTCTTTCTTTTTTTTTTTTTTCCACGTTGTGGTACAGCCAATGGGCCTTTGTCAGGGCACTACTTGTATCCGAGTCAATAAATCTCTTCCCTTTATACATTGTCCAGCCTCAGATATTTTGTTATAGCAAATGTAACCTAAATGGACTAAAGTACCCTATAACACTTTGTAGCCTGGGATCTAGATGGTTCTTTCACAACAACAGCAACCCTTACTAGGAATTTATAATTTTCTTCAGCTTTCATGATTGCCCTGTAAAGTAAGCTGCACCACAAATATTATGGAACCTGTGCTATCATCTTGTCATTCTTTATCATTCCTGCTTTGAGAAGAAGAACTTAAAGTACTACTTAATCTAGTCAGGGAAAATGAGATCCATTTAGGGTGGGGTTTACCTATCACTTAAGCTTCTGCTGTTCAGAAATGGAACTTTAAAATGAATGTTTTGAAAGAAGGTGAGTTAGTGAGGTGTGCATATAAAATGAATATATACTGCTGATGATCTACCAGGAAAGGGACAGCCTGCTTGTAGAAACTGTCACAGCTCAAAGAGGATAAAATAAAAGAAAGGGTGCTGATGAAAGTATCTATTGAGTCACAGAATCTAGGGGATGGTACAGAAAAACAAGATAGGGGTTTGTAATGTTTGTGCTCAGCCAAATGAGGATTTAGACATTCTCTTTGTACATTTAAGTACTTTAAATTAATAGATAAATTTTAGCTCCTAGAAATAAGCTTACTTCTTTTAATCACATGAATTCTTCTGTAATTCATTATTTATTTGATAGACACTCACTGAACACCTCCTTTGTGTCAAGCACTGTCCCAAGCTTTGGAAAGGCTGATCATAACAAATAAGCAGGCATTTAACTACTTTGTTATGTTTTTTTCCAAAAAAATTTCTGCTAGCCTGCAATGCATTGTTTTTTGTACTTTTGCAGTGTGTTGATCCATGCAGGAACCATTGTATTAGGTCACCAGCTCCTACAGTTGTTATGGTGCTCTGTGGTGATGGTACAAAATGATAATACTAATAGAAGAAAGTTTTTCAGACAGGACATTCCCAAGGCTTGTCCCATGAAAACCTCTATGCCACTTCATTAACCTAACAACAGGGTGATCATTCCAAAGTGTATTCCTGCTACTGGGACCCCACCACTTTTACATTTGACAAGAAGCTCAGAACCCCAAAGGTATCCTCCAGGACCCTGCCTGTCTTTACAACCACAGCCCTCAGTCTTCACATGTCCTCCCTGAACTCCAGACTTTGGATGCTCCAGCTGAGCAGGGTCCTTCCTCAGGTATCACCTTGGATGGCACTTCCTCTGCCCACCCACTCAAACTCCAGTTGCCTCTTAATGTTGTCTTCTATTTTTAAATCTTTCCTTTACATAACTTGTTATAATTTAAAACCAAAAGTATAGGTGCTTTCTATTATAACATCTTTTTCCTTTAGACTCTAAGCTCTTCAGAAAGAGGGCACTTGGGAGATTTGATACTGCCATGTCCAAGGGCCCATTGAGAAATGAAACTTAGAATGTGCTCTTTTTTCATTGGAAAAAAGAAAGAAAATGAAGTAAAGACAAAATTCATTTATCTATAAATATCCAAGTACACACATAGCTATTTTCAGAGTACTGAGGAAGAAAAAAAAATCTAGGAAATAAATTATGGCAAAAATGTTGGTGAGGCTTCCTAAGGATTCCTGCCAGTAAAATAGACCATGAAATGTGTCTGTAACTACAGAGAAAAGAAAAAATGTATTTATCAACCAAGCTAGACTAGCAATTTTTTAAGTACTCTAAAGAAGCAATTCAGGTATTCTAGTGGTCTTGACTCAGTAAAAATAATCAAAAATATTTACGAAAGAATGAATGGAAAATGATTAAACAAAGCATAAGAGGTCAGAGTACATGAGCTAACAAATCATTAAAGCATAACCAAACAAAAAAATGCATATTCATAAGTGAAAGAAACCAATCTGAAAAGACTACATACTGCACAATTCTAACTATATGTTATTCTGAAAAAGAAAAAACTATGGATACTGTAAAAAAAATCCATGGTTGCCAGGAGCTGTCATAGGGAGGGATAAAGTAGTGAAGCACAGAAGAATTTTAAGATACTACTGCATGTGAGACAATACTGGTAGACACATGTTATTATACACTAGTCTAAAACCACAGAATATATATCACCAAAAGTGAGATCTAGAATAAACTATAGACTCTGGGTCATTGTGATGTCTCAGTGTAGGTTATCCATTGTAACAAGTGAACAACTATGGTAGGAGAGGTCGATACGCAAGAGTGTTGGGATTCACATGTGAGGAAAGTGACCATATAGAAAACCTCTGTAGCTTCCTCTCAATTTTTCTGTGAATATAAAACTTAAAATTAGTATCAGACCTAGAACACAGGATCATAGTTAGCAATAAAAAAAGAAAGATCTCTTGAAAATAGCAAGGGACCATGAAAAACATTCCAACAACTGTAAGAAAATGCAAAGAAGAACAACATAAATTGATTGTAGTCAATGGAAATTCAGAAGTCAGCACAAATGACATACAAAACCTGTTAAGACAAGTAATAGCAGAAAACTTTCCAAACATGGGAAAAGAATTTGACATACAGATAAGTTCCTACAAACCTTCAATTAGTCATAACCAAAATAAATCTACGCCAAGGCATATAATAAGCAAGATTCCAGAAATTCAGCATAAGAACACAAAAATATTAAAAGGTGTTAGAGAAAGAAATACAAATCACCTATAGAGGAAAGTCCATCAGAATCACAGCAGATTTCTTGACACAAACTCTTAAGTCAAAGAGAGGTTGGAGTGAAGTATTGCAAGCATTGAAAGAAAATAACTTCCAACCAAGATTGATGTATCCTGAAAAATTATGTTTCAGAATTAATGGAGAAATAAAATCCTTCCATGAAAGAGTACAACTGAAGAAATTCATGACAACAAAACCAACTCTAAAAAGCATTCTGAAAGTTATTCTCATGACAACAAAACCAACTCTAAAAAGCATTCTGAAAGTTATTCTAGAAAGATAAAACAAAGCCCCAAATTCCAAGAGTACAAGTAGAAAGAAGCCAATAGGCAGAAGAAGCAATTAAACAGAGGGGAAAGACAGAGAATCATCTATAAGAAAATTATATGACAAAGACAAACCAATACATATCAGTTATAACTATCAATGTCTCAATTTATTAATCAAAAGAAATACTGTCAGAATTGATCAAGACACAAGATACAACATTATGCTACATTCAAGAAACACATTTAGCTTGAAAAGAAATTCATAAACTGAAAGTCAATGAATGGAAAACAATACTCCATGAAATAGGAGACCAGAAAAAAGTAGGGGTAGCTATTCTGTTTGCAGAAAATATGAACTTCAAATCAACACAGATCAAAAGAGATAAAGAAGAACACTAAGTACTTATTTGGAAAAACTACAAGAAGGAGAGATAACAATCGTAAATATACATGTAACAAATGCAGAAACACCCAACCTGTATAAAACAAATATTAACAGATATAAAAAATCAAATAGTTTTGTAAAAGGGAACTTAATATCCTACTGTCACAAATGGAGCAACTAGACAAAAAATCAACAAAGAAATATGTGAACTGAACCAAACCTGTGAATAAATGAACTTAGTAGATGCCTGCTGTGTGTTCCACCCCACAATATCAGAATACACATTCTTCACGGTGGCACACAAGATGCTCTCCAAAGTAGACAATATACTAGCCCAGAGAAAATGCTTAAGTAAATGTAAAAGAATTGAAATTATCCCATGCATATTATCACACCATAGCACAGTGAAATTGAAACTCAATAGCAAATGAAATCACAAAAACTCCATAAACACATGGGTAACCAACAGGTCCCAGACAAAACTAAAGAAGAAATTAAACAGTATCTGCAATTAAATTATAATGGCAATACAACATTTCAGAACTTATGGGATGTGATGAAAGCAGTGCTAAAGGAAAATTAATAATGTTGTACTCTCAGATCAGGAAAACAGAATGAGCTCAAATAAAAAACCTAATGTTGAACATCAAACTTCTAGAAAAAGAAGAACAAATCAAGCCCAAACCTCATGCAAGAGAGGAAATTATAAAGATTAGAGATTAATGCAATTGAGACTAAGAAAAAATTACCAAAATAAATGAATCAAAGAGTTTATTCTTTGAAAGATTAGATAAAACGGACAAATCCTTCACAAACCAATCAAAAAAAGAAAAAAAAATACTCAAATTCATGAAATAGGAATGAAAAGATTGAAATTATAGAAATCCAGAAGATCATCAATACCTATTTTGAGAACATTTACTCTAATAAGATAGAAAACAGAAGACAGATTCCTGGCCAAGGATAAAGCTCGGTGTTGCAGTGCCTGCCTGCCAAGTGTGAGGCTGTAAGTTTGATTCCTGGTACCAAAAAAAGAAAAAGAAAGACAAAGAAGAAGAAGGGGAGGAAGAAGAAGAAGAGGAAGAGAAAGGAGAAGAAGAAAAGAAAAAGGAAGAGGAGAAAGAGGAAGAAGAACGATCCCTAGGTATATATGAATCAAGTTGAATCAAGAAGATATAAAAATTCTAAATAACCCAGTATCAGCCAATTAAGTTGAAAATGTAATTTAAAAACATGCTAACAAAGAAATTCCCAGTTCCCACTGGATTCAGTGCTGAATTCTACAAGAAATTTAGAAAACATCTAATGTGATTACTTGTCAAACTCTTTAATGAAACTGAAAGGAAAATAGCACTCCAAAAGTCATTCCTAGAAGCCAGTATTACCCTGATACCAAAACCAGAGAAAGACCCAACCAAAAAAGAGGCCGATATCCCTCATGAACATAAAGGTAAAAATTCTCAACAAAATACTGGCAAACAAAACGTAGCACATCATCAAAAAGATTATACATGATGACCAAGTAGGATTCACCCCAGGAATATAGGGATGGTTCAACATATGTGAATCAATAAATGTAATACACCATATTTAAAAGAACCAAGGACAAAAGCCATATGATCATCTCAACAGATGCAGAAAAAACATTGGACAAATGCTTTTTTCCATTCATTATTTTAAAAACTCTACAGAGAGGGGTAAGCTGCCCGGGCCCGCCCTGCCACCGGGAAATTAGCGGAAGCCTGCATCAGGGATAGGCTGCCCGGAACCTCCACCGTGGGCCTGCCCTGCCCCCGGGAACTCAACAGAAGCGCACCTCAGGGCAAGGCTCCCCGGAACCACCACCGTGGGCCTGCCCTGCCCCCGGGAACTCAGCGGAAGCCTGCATCAGGGATAGGCTGCCCGGAACCTCCACCGTGGGCCTGCCCTGCCCCCGGGAACTCAACAGAAGCGCACCTCAGGGCAAGGCTCCCCGGAACCACCACCGTGGGCCCACCCTGCCACCAGGAACACAGTACAAGCCCACCTCAGGGGTGGGCTGCCCGGAAACTCCCCTGTGGTCCTGCTCTGCCACCTGGAACATGGAGGAGGCCCGCCCAAGACTGAAAACTGCCCTGGACTGCTTCAGCTGGGCCCTCCCTCCCACCTGGAACAGCAGAAGATCTCAGCGGGATCCACTTAGTGTGAGAAAATTTGGAATTTTGCTCCTAGGGGCGAACTTTGGACTACACCGGATTGACTGTATCAGTGTAGTGAGTATACCCCTAAAATAGAGGTGTACAGGAGATAAATAGGGCCAGTAGTAAAACCCCATACAACTAACTGTATGACTTTGGTGTGTCTGAAAAGAGTGTGTGTGATCCCCTCCTACACATAGAAAACACCAGGCAGAGTGAAAATGACAAAACGAAAAAGCAAAATGCAGTCACAAGCATATAGTTCACAAGAAGCAAGTATAGGAGACATTGAAATAGAGGACCCCAAAAGTAACACACCGGGAATCTCTGAAAAGATACCCAGTGAAATAAAAAAACAACTGCATCAGGCTATAGAGGAAATCAAATTAGAAGTAGTCTCCCATGTAAAGATAGAAATAACAACTTTAGTAAAGGAGTTGTTGAATGCAGCTAGAGAAGAAATAGAGAAAAAGTACATGAGCATGGGAAACTGATTGAAACTTTGAATGAACAATATAGAAAACAAGCAGAATTCATGAAACAAACTCAAAGAGACATCCAAGAAACAAAAAATTCTATTGAAAGCGTGCAAAACGGCCTAAAGGAAGCTGAGGATAGGATTTCAGACCTTGAGGACAAGGTCACAGTTGGTGATCAGGAAAGGATAAAACTTTTAAAAAGAACAAAGCAACATGAAATGACAATCCAGAAGCTTCATGATGATGCCAAGAGCAACAATATAAGAATAATGGGCATTAGTGAAGATACAGGAGTCCAGGAAAATGACATATGTTCAGTTTTTACAGAAATAATAGCAGAAAATTTCCCAAACATGGGGAAAGAATCTGATATGCAGATAAGTGAGGCATATGGAACACCAAACAGTCACAATCAACATAAATCCACACCCAGACACATAATAATTAAGATCTCAGACATACAGCATAAAAACAGAATATTAAAAGCTGCCAGAGAAAAGACACAACTCATCTATCAAGGAAAGCCCATTAGAATCATGGCAGAATTTTCAGCACAAACCCTCAAGTCAAGAAGAGCTTGGAGTGAAGTATTTCAAGCCCTGAAAGAAAACAACCTTCAACCCAGACTGATGTATCCAGCAAAACTTTCATTCAAATTTAATGGAGAAACAAGATACTTCCATGAGAAAGAACAACTGAAGAAATTCATGTCCACCAAACCAACCCTAGAAAGAGTACTGAAAGACATCCTAGACAGAGACAAAAATGACCACAACCCCCAAAACAACAACAGAAAGAAACCACCAGGTAGGATAAGCAATTAAATAAGAGGAAAAGCAGAAAGAAACAACTGGAACATAATATGGCAAAGTCGGGCCAGTACATGAAAATCCATATGGAGAATTCTCAGAAGACTAGGCTTGGAAGGCCCATTCAATCCAGCTATTCCCTTCCTGGGTATTTTCCCCAAAGAACTAAAAAGTTCATATCACAGTGATATATGTGGACCTATGTTCATAGCTGCACAACTTGTGATAGCTAAATCCTGGAAATAACCAAGATGCCCATCAACTGCAGGGTGGATGAAAAAGATGTGGCAATTTTATACAATGGAATATTACTCAGCTATAAAAAAGGATGATCTTGAGGCCTTCATAGGCAAATGGAGACAACTTGAGACTATCCTCATTAGTGAAATAAATAAGAATCATATTTATAAATATCATATTGCATCTCTAGTGTAAAAAGTAAATAAGAACTACAAGAGTAATAAAACCAAAATGTTTAATTCTATTGTAAAAAAGAGAGGAAAAGAAAGTGCTCTAAGGGATATAACTGCATGTATGTTTGAGTGTGTAAAATAGATGACCATATTGCTGAATCTTTGTTGGATCTTTGAGCAGAACTATTTGTAGTCTGACTGTTTGAATATTTACTATTTACCCTTTAACTTTGTAACTTGAACAACTACATCCAGGATGACAGTACACAATTTATAAATACTGATTTCTTAGTGGGGCTTTTTCTCATTCTCCTTTTTCTTTCTTCCTTTTAGAATTCTGCATTGTTGCTACCCTTTTTTCTGTTTTTTCCTTCTGTTTAAATAAAATTTTTAAAATGTATAATTGCTACTGTAAAAAAAAAGAGGAAATAGGAAGCGCTATAAAAGATATAGCTGCATGTATGTTTAGGTGTGTGGGATTGATGACCATATTTCTAGGTTCTTGTTGGATTGTTGGACAGATCTGTTTGTGCTCTCACTGCTTTAGTGTCCACTTTGTGTGCTTTAATTCTGTAACTTGAATAACTACTTCTAAAAGAACAATATGTAATGTATCAACTAGTGATTTCTTACTATTTATCTTCTTCTCTTGAAATTCTGTAATATTTCTACCTTTTTCCTGTTTTTTTTCTCTTTAAATAAAAAAATGTATAATTGCTATTTTAAAAAAGAGAAAATAGGAAGTGCTATAAAAGATATAACTGCATGTATATTTATGTGTGCAGGATTGTTACCCATATTTCTTAGTTCTTGTTTGATTGTTGAACAGATCTCTTTGTAGTCTCACTGCTTGAGTGTCTATTTTGTGTGCTTTACTTTTGTAACTTGAACAACTATTTCTAAAAGAGCAATATGTAATTTATCAGCTAGTGATTTCTTACTGTTTATGGTTTTTTTTGAAATTCTATAATATTTCTCTCCTTTTTCTGTTTTATCCCTTTAAATAAAAAAAAACTCTACAGAAAATTGTAATAGATGGTCTTTATCTCAATCTGGTAAAAGCCATCTATAACAAACAGCAAACATCATACTAAATGGTCAAAACCTGATAGCTTTCTCTCTAAAATCAGGAATAAGAAAATGACGTCCACTACAACTACTGCTATTCAATGTAGTTCTGGGAACATTAGCTAGAGCAAGTAGACAGGAGAAAAAATAAAAGGAATAAAGATGGGAAAGGAAGAAGTTAAATTATCTTTATTTGCAGATGACATGATATTATATATAGAAACCCTCAAAATTTCTATCAAAAGACTTCTAGATGTAATAACCAAATTCAGTCTCATAATTGGATACAAATATCAGTAGCATTCCTGTTCACAAATAATAAACTCACTGAGAGAGAAATTAGGGAAACCATGCCTTTCACAGTAACATTGAAAAGAATCAATCTAACAAAAAAAATAAAAGATCTCCATATTGAAAACTAAAGTACTCTGAAAAAGGAGATTGAAGAAGCATCAGAAAATAGAAAGATAACCCTTGCTCATGGGTAGGAAGAGTAAGCATAGTAAAAATGACCATATTTCCAAAATTGTTATAAGATTTAATGTAATCCCAATCAAAGTACCATTAGCATATCTCACAGAACTAGAGAAAACATTCCTAAAATTCTGGAACCAGAAGAGACCTAGAATAGCACAAACAATTTGGGCAACAAATGGAAAGCACAGGGGCATCACAAACACTGACTTGAAATTATACCATGGAACCACTATGATAAAAACAGCATGATACTAGGAAAAAAAATAAAAACTAGACCCAAGGATCAATAGAACAGATTAGAAGAGGCAGAAACAACTTCAAACACACTCAGCCTTTTAACAAAGGGGCCAAACACATTTTCTGGGAGAAAGAAAACCTCTTTAATAAATGCTGCTGGAAAAACTAACTTTCTACATGCTGAAAACTAAAAGTAGACCCATGTGTATCACCATGCACTAAAGTCAGAAGGGATCAAAGATCTAAATATTATAGCAGAAACACTGAAATTGCTAAAACACTAAATAGGTAGAACTCTTGAAGAAATAGGAGTAAAGACTTCATTAATAAAACCTCAACTGCATGGGAAATACTGCAAAGAATTAAAAACTTGATCTCAGCTTATTAAAAAGCATTTGCACAGTAAATGAAATCACCAACAGAGTGAAAAGGCAACCCACAGAGAGGGGAAAATCTTAGCCAGTTGTTCTTCAGACAAAGGACTAATATCTAGAACCTACAAAGAATTGAAAAATCTCAGCCCTTCTAAATTTAAAGACCCAATCCAAAAATAGGCATCTGAAATGAATAGACAATTCTCAGAGATACAAATGGCAAATAAATACACAAAAAATGTTCAACATCTCTGATCATTCAGGAGATGCAAATTAAAACAGTGCTGAGATTCTGTCTCCATAAAGAATAGCTGTTATCAACAAATCAACCAGTAACAAATGCTGACAGGGTTGTAGAGAAAAAGGAACCCTCCTCCTCTGTTGATGTGAGGGAGGATTGGTGCGACAACCTCTGTGGAAGTCAATACTTTTGAGATTCCAAAAAAACTTGGACTAGAAGTTCCATTTAACCTAGCTACTCCTTTTCTTGATATCTTCACTAAAGAATTAAAAGCATCATACCACAGCAACGTATTTGCACCCATGTTTATAACAGCATGGTTTGTAGTAGCTAAAGCTTGGAAACAATCCAAATGCCCATCAACCAATGAATGGATAAAAAAAAAATTTTAATACAATGGAGTAGTAATCAACCATAAAGAAGGATAAGTTTGAGACATTTATAACTAATTGTATAGATCTTGAGATCATACTCTTTAATGAAATAAATCAGACACATATGTATATTGCATTGTGTCTCTGGTGTGAGAAACTGAAAGTGTAAATAAGAACCAATATATTTAATAGATATTGTGAAATAGGAAATAATTGTTCAAAAGGAAAAAGGAATTGGGTGAGAATAAAAGAATAAAATTGAAACAAAGCTTTGTAAATAAGGAGGAAAAGGGGAGTTAAAAGAGGGAGGTGAATGGGATAAAAGGGGGAACTGAAATATATCATATATATAGGTATAAATTCCCTATTATGAATATGATCATTATGCATATCTAAATTATACCAATAAACTTAATTACAAAAAATAAATTCTACTAAGAAGGATAAAATACATGATAAGTAATTACTCAATGATAATAAACTTGCTAATTAAAAATAGGAAAATAGAAGTGATATCATAAAATAGTAATATATTCAAAATGTGACTATAGTCAATACTTAGAAAATAGTCACTTTGTGCCAGGTAACATTATGCAATCTTTACATACACTGACTCACTTAATTCTCACAACTACCCTTATGACATAAGTTTTATTATTAGCTGCATTTGATGAATAAGGAAACTGAAGCACATTGAGTTCTCAACATGCACCTTGTCTCCCAGCTGTTGTATGATGGACTGAGAATTCCAATCCAGGCCACCTGGATTGGGCCTCTGAGGCTTTAACTATTGTCCTTAATAAAATAAACACATGCACGGGTATATGTGATGTCTATTGTTCAAAAGAGCAAATTCACTCTCACCGATGGTCCATAATGAGCTTTACACAAATTTCAATTTTTTTTATGATATTAAGAAAAGGACTTCAGTCTTTGAGGTTAAAGAGAGGTCTTGAAAAGGAATAAGTGGTACTAACTTTCTAGGGATGTCTGGAAAAATGCCACCCAGACATCATAAATCTTCACAGAAAGAGAGGCATTTAATCAGCAAATATTTATCTTATATCTACCAACCATGAGATACTGCTAGGGCTTGGAGATTCAGCAGTGATCCAAATAAGCACAGTCCAGCTCTCAAGAAGCTTTTAAGTGGAGGAGACAGACAACAAATGGAAATAATTACTACTATCAGAGGAATCAGGCAAGAAATGTTAACAATGGAAAATTGACTAAGATGTGATGTGCGTATGTATCAGTTCCCTAAGATAAATGTAATCATGTATTGCAAATATACTTTTAAAAATGAGAAACTGAAAAACACTTCAACAAAGCTGAAAGTTTAAAATAAAAACTAAAGGAAAGACAAGAAATAAAGGATACTATGCACAAAGAGAGGTGAGCACATCAGGAAGGGGGTGGGCCTGGCCCTCTAGCAGGAGTGGCTGACAGAGCAGTGGGAGCAGTGGAGATCTGGCCTCTGTCCTCAGCATGCCTTTGCCAGCTAGAAATCAACTCCTGCCAACCCACACTAGCTACGTGGCCTTCGGCGAAGGACAGCATCTCTTTTGTCTCCGTTTTCACACCTATACAATGTGACTAATATAAAAGCCTACTTCCTGAATGTAGTATGAGGAGAAAGTGAGATAATAATTACACAGTACTTAGAACTAGCAGGTAGTCACCCCTAAATAAGTAAGAGCCAGTATCATTATAGGAGTAGTATAACAGTATTATCGCAAAACCAGAGATCTGAGTCTAATAAATTTGGAAATATATTAGAGGGGTTATCAATATGTGGGACTATTTCAAGGTCATCACCAAAATAAATTGTCACATCAAGATACTAAGATGTCTGCTCAACCACCTACAAGATCTACCCAAGGGCTTTCTGGAAGTTGTCTCCCAGCTCTTCATGTTCAACCTGAGTCAGAATTCCTATGTCAAAGAAAGAACAATCCATTCGGTTTTTTCCTTGAAACTTAGTTGTGTGTAGCCGGTATCCTAGAAAATGCACCCTGGTATTTTGAAGCTTAATTAAGTTAGTTAGTTTGTAATAAGGGTCCTGGATTTTCCTCTGCCTTGAACCCGTTTTTGATGTATTACTGTTAATTGATGCTAACCATAATTATCATTCTCTATCTTTATGAGTGAATGTACATTCTTTAAATTTCAATATTGGAAATTACTTCAAAACACAACAAACATTTGAACATTTATTTCCATGTTATTTCAGCTTCGTCACGGCCTGATAATATGAAGCCTTGAGCGTTATCTTTAATTTGCTAGGTTTCTGAATTTCTAGTAAGAAAGTTAGTTAAAGATTCACATTTTCTATAGGAATTGGAAAAGACTCTAATGAAGAGAAACATACTGGGAGAGAGTCAGCCTTCCTGCCAGCGGCATGGTGTCTCAGCAAGTTCTCATCATAGCTCAGGGTAGGAAAGATGGGGAAATACAGACCCTCACCACTGGCAAGGAGGAAGGGATAGGGCAGCTGGAGGAGCTGGGCACCAGCCTGAATAAAGGACAGAAATATTTACAGTTCTCATGAGTCATTAAATCAAGTCTCCAGCATACTAGGGGCCCCCTGAACTTTGAAGCTTGGATTTAGTCCAGACATGAAATATGAGAAGGTATTCTATGCAATGCTTTCATCACCACCGCGGTTTTGCCTTTTTCATGTTGGTTAAGAATACAAGACAGTTTCTTGTAACTGCTCCCCGTGATTGCCATGCTAACAAAGCTGTTTACATGAAAATTAGGAAAATTTCAGAATCAAATGGCATGTGGATCTTGTAAATTTAAAAAAAGTCTTAATATTCACAGGACTGTAGCCATCTGTAATGACTCCATCTAGATGCTAATTATAATTCGCTTTTACTGGTATGTTTAATAGTGATCACTGTTATCCACTGTTTAGTGAGTAAGAGAACTAGACCTCTATTTATATGAGACTATCACACTGGTCAAATAAGTGACAAGAAAGACAAGTCACAGAGAATAGAGACAGGCATGCATGCAAATGCACTTGTTAGCCAACTTTAAAAATCACTTACATTCCTAATGAAGAGACTATCAGTTTTGAATCAGTAATCCTGAATTCCTCACAGGGGCACATGTCTCCTTTGCAGCTGGGCTCATGCCATTCTCATACTGGGCATAGAACTAAAATCTTACAGAAAGCACAAGATTCGGTGCTTGTAACTACCATCTATTCTCCCAAGGTCCTTTCCACTTTAAGCAAACCCTCCTCACAAAAGAGAGTTGTGCTTATTTGTATTTTCAGTTAAGTTCAACATCTATCCACATTTCCTGCTGATGAGTCATTTATGCAGCTTACTGAAAAAAATAAATTGAAAACCAAAGCACTGCAAAATTAAGGATCAAAAATGTAAAAATGATGTAAGCCCCTAATAGGTATGGGTAAAGAATTTCATCAGCCAACAAGTCAATCAGCACACCAGGACTGTGCTGCCAGGAAGACTGCTTTGGGGGATTTTCCCCTGGGGATCAGTGTGGTAACCCTCTCTGAAGCATCTGTGCCACTCTGGCTCATCAGATATTTATAAACAAAGTGAACACTGACAAATGGTCAAGACACTAAACCACAGTCACCAGGTGCCTATATGAGGAAAGATCTCACACTTGCTCCCAAGGACAGCTATAGAAAAGGTATACATGCTGTTTCTGTAAATACAAGGGTTAGGGATGGAAGGTCGCAGGAAAATTGAGCAAACTCACCACTTACATGGTGCAAAGGTAGAGGAGGCATCAGTCCTCAAGATGTGTCTTGGTTACTTTTCTCTCCTTCCTGAGACAGAATACCTGACACCCAAAATTAAGGAAGGAAAGATTTATTTAGTTCACAGCTTGTGAAGGTTTCAGTCCATAATCAGCTGGCTCTGAGGCAGGGTGGCATGGCACAAGGACAACACTTCAAGGCAGCAGAAGACAGCAAAAGCAACAAGATCAAAGAGGGAGGCAAGCCTTTTTGCCTCCCTTCTATTGTAAAAAGCGTTACTCCCTAGGATGGGTGTAGCGCTCACACCACCTCAATGCCCTCCTCTTGCACAATGAGAATGTTTATAAAGTGAGGAACCTAACCTCCTGCTGAGTCATTTAACTTCTAGACTTCTCAAGTTGACACAATGTGTTAACCATAATCCACCCTTGTCAATTTGACAACCAGACACATTTCTTTAAACCAGTTTTCAGATACAAAAACATGCTTATTATCATTTCACAACTTGAGTATTATAACACAGCTTTAACAATCCTTAAGAACCAGTATTAAATCTATCAACATTATATTACATTAGAACCATAACATATCTGCAGTAATTGACAGTATCACAAAAGTTTATACATATCATCCTGAAAATCCATCCTAAACGTCCTAAAGAGCCAGGTCCTTTATGTCGACAATTTGGATTCAAATCTCAGTTCTACAATCTATTAATTATGACATCGTGGAAATGTTATTTAACCTCCTTGAATCTCTATGTTCCATCTATAAAACTGGGATTTCACTTTCTGAATGGCCTGCCATGAAGATCAAAAGACTTAATGCACATAAATCCCTACCCCAGTAATTAGCATAAGTGTTTAATTAATAGAAGCTGTATAGCACACATCAGGAAACATTTTCTGTAACAAGCCAGAGAGTAAATAATTTAGTCTTTGTGTGATACTTTCTTTTTCAAGTATTCAACTCTGCCATTGTAATGTGAAAGCATTCATACACAAAAAGAAATGGGCATAGCTTTGTTCCATTAAAACTTTATTTTTAAAAAGGAGTGGTAGGTTTTGTTGAGAGGCCAGGTTGCTGACACTGCCATGTAGCTATGCATTGGAGGTGGGCCAGTTAGTGCCTGTTGGCTTTCTGATGCCCAAGTGAATAAATGAATATAAATGTTAAAAGTTTCAAATTCTTCCTTGGCTCTGCACTTGACTCTGAAACCAGAAGCAAAATCTCTACCTCTAACCTGACTGATTTGGATGCCTCATTAATATTGACTATAGATTCTTTTTCCAGTGTGGTAGGCTAAAGTAACCTCAAATTCTTTGTCCCTCCTTCTCTGGAGAGGGAGAGTCTTATCCACTTTGCTTTTAACCTCCATTGGCCATAGTGATTTGCTTGACCAATAAACAGATAAAGGCAGAAGGGATATTTTGGAATGTGTCAGACTAAATCACAAAAAGCCTTGTCCTTCTTCCTGCCTTCCTAGAAATGTTGCTCTGTAAAGCCCGAAACATATGAGCAGGCCAGTTGGCATCCTCAGCTGCTCTACAGCCATTGCCCACCCCTAGTCACGCCCACCATAGGACAAATGGAGTGAAGTTGCCCTTGGAAGAAGACCTTCCAACCCTGGCTGCCATGCATGATGCTATCTGGAGTGGAGATGAAGCATCCAGCACAGCCCTTTCTGATTTCCTGACACAAAATGTGAGCAAAATAAAATAGTTGTCTTAAACCCCTGAGGGTTGCTGGAAATATATAAATAATCAAAAGTCAATTTCTTCAAAAAGGATTTATCTGACTGCCCCAACTCCACTCAATGAGATCAGAGTGCACTATACATTGCTTTTCCCTTCATTATTTTAAGTACTTGTTTAAGGTCTTTCTCCCTTCTAGAATATGAGCTCCCTGAGAGCAACATTGGGGTTCCTCGCATTCCTTGCCCTCCCCTAACACCCAGCAAGTGCCAGGCATCAGGTAGGTACCTGGTAATCAGTGCTGAATAACTACTAACGGCTACTTTACAAGAATTTTATCTAGAAAGTTCCGTGGATTTGTGTAGCCCCAATCCCAAGAGCAGCATATGTCATCATCGTGAACGAAATACCAAAAAGTTTAAAAATCTCTTGCAGAGGCTTTTCTTCCCGGCCTTTTCCTTCCTATTTAGTTACGTGTTTATTTGCTGGATGGCCTGGCAGAGCTTTCTGTTTCCCTCGTGCCCTGAATGTCCACACAGCTGCACACTGAGCGCAGACTCATTCAACGAGGCAGCTTCCTGTCACATGGAGGACTCTAGAATTAGGTTTCTGCCACAGCCTAGCAGACTTGAAATGTCTGTGCACAGCTCTGCTGCTCTGCAGATGGACACAATCTCCAGGCTCTCAAACACTGGCGCCTCTGTGGGTTCAGTCTGGGCTGCCTGGTTGCACTCTCCCTCTGGAGGAAAGAGGCAATCTGATTCTCCATGAGCCTGCTGCTGAAGATAGGGTGAAAGAGACACTTTCACCAGGGCATAAGAGGGCTTTTGGCCTGAGAATCCAGAAGAGAGACCCAAGGCACTGGCCAGAAGCCCAAGTGGAACATGTAAACCCCTGAGTTAAATAAAAGCATCACTTCCTAATTCCATTTCCATTTCCCTCACCAACTAATGCCCAGTTTTTGCCCTCTAACAACTACTAACTGTGAACTGTATCATTGACATTTAGGAGCTAATCTGATCAGATCAAGCCACAGAGCTCTGTCTCACCACTTGTCCACCGACTCATGTAGATAGTTTCCTTCAGAGCCCTGAGCCTAAATTTCCTCATTGTGAAGTGGCAGTAGTGCCTGCTTGTCGTGCTGTTGTAGGGATCCAAGGTTCCTAAAGAAAAATAAGCAATCATAGATGAGCACTATGTGGGATAAACTCCGGATGTTCAACAGTCCCTCTTGTCCATGGGAGACACATTTCTAGACCTCCAGTGGATCCCTAGAACCACAGTAGTATTTAACCCTGTGTATGCCATATTTTTTTCCTGTATGTGCTATGGCATTGCCACCCAGGACCTAGTCAATCTGTCTTCCCACATTGTTTCCCTTAGTACCTCCTCTGCACCCCTATTCTCATGCTTTGTGCTATTGCATAAAATGTGTTGCCTGAACACAAGCACTTCACTGCAGCAGTTGATCTGATAACCGAGATGTCTGCTAAGCTACTACAGGAGAGTAGTATGTACAGTTAAAATATGCCAAATGAAGAGGCAATGTATGATCCAGGCAGAACAGCGCAGAGTGAGAGTGAAAAGTCTCATCACATTATGTAAACCCTATGCACAACTCAACATTTGTGAGTTGTTTATTTCTGGAACTTCCTATTTAATATTTTCAGACCTCAATTAACCATGGGCAACTGAAACCTCGGAGAAAAGAACTAAGGATGAGGGGAATTATTGTATTTAATCCTTACTATTTGATTCTGAGGGAAAGACTGTGATTACTGCCTTTTTTATAGATGTAGAAACTGAGGCTACAGAGAGGTTCAGCCATTTGTCCAAGATCTCCTTCACAATATGCTGGAACATAATTTCTATAACTGCTCAGTGCCCTAGAGTTCTGCACTCAGATTCTGAAGTTATTCATTGTGTGTTAAAGTCCAGGTGCCACAGCATTCTGACTGGGCAGCCTTCCTTGTGTGTCATTCATTCACCAACTTGGCTAAGTATCTCAGTGAAATGTATCTTCCAGGAAACACCTTGCTTATCTTCATGGTTGCCCCAGCCAAGGAACTGGGTAGCCCATTCAGAGGAAGCCCAGTCTGTGGGAAATTCAACCACCATCATAAAGCTCTCACTCCCACCTTTAGTCTTGAAAATGCAGTGTTCTAAATTAGGCTTTAACATGGCTCACTGTTCCTGGACCTCAGTGAACATTTCAGACACAAGAAGCTCCTCATACTCGTGTTCTTTATACCTGCCTTTGTTCTTCTGGCATTCCAAAGAGGTCCAAGAAATACGAGGGAACTGCATCAGAGCTTCTCTGTTCTCTCATTCCAAAAGGGCTCTCAGAATTTGGAGGAATATAAAGTAAAATTCAGTCTAAATAGTTACTACCTGCCTCATACCTTCTTGATAATCATCTTAAAATCCTATTTCCCCTACAATTATCTGTTCGTTTAAAGTTGCTTTTGGTTTTTACCAGATAGTTTGAAGCCACAGTACACTATAGGAAGTAGAAAATCCCAAGAGAACACCCCAATCTATGCTGCATCCACTTGCTCCCCAAAACATACTCCCCTTTAACCTAATAAAGTCTAGACCATTCCTGAAGGCAGAAGAGAGACCTTTGCTGTATTTACAAAGGCAAATGAGAAGCAAAGCTCTGAACCAAATGATTGTTTCAGGATGAAACATCTCTAAAAACTAACAAACACAAAAACTACCACATACACAATTACAATAATACAAGTCTACATGGCAGGAGCTGCTTAAGGTGCTGAGCAAGTTGCATTTAATCCTTACAGCAAGCAGCTGAATCACAGAATACTCTCCACAAATACAAGTAAGGAAAGTAAGGTCCAGAGACATTGAAAACTCGTTCATAGTCACAGAGCCAGAGTAAGCCAGAGACAGGGCTCAGATGTAGGTCTGCCAGACTCCCCCTTGTCTCTTGGACTAAGAAAGCCCTGGTTCCCCTTATTCCTGCCAAGAATCAGCTCCAGAGATTGTTTGAACCAAGAAGCCAACAATTGAAGTTAGCATCAGGCAAGCACCTTGCATGTTTTTAGCGAAGTCTATAAAGGAAGGGCAGCTATTTGTGGAAAAGGTGACTTTGCAGTCTGATAATTAGGTTTATTGTCTGTGTACAAGTATAACTGCTTTCACTGATCTCAGTCAGCTGTATGTAGGAAGGATGGGCCATGTCTGGTAGTTGAAGCAACCAGTTAAACTGACTAAACTTTGCATCTTTCAAAGTGTTACTGAGGTGCCATACAGGCAGAGCCAGAGCTCCAACCAAGGAATCACACACTGACAAACCCTTACCTTAGAATCCTTGACTTGACTTTTAAAAATTAAGTTTAAGGCTTTTTCCATCGTGGGAATATTCAGAATGGCAAAGGGAATTTCCACACAACTCGTATTCACCACTTCTCTGGAGAGTAACTTCCTGCCTTCTATCTCAGATGGCATTTCAGATGCCATAGGAATTTAAAATGTATGTTTTATATTTTAGGAGCATGAGACATGAATGCATATACAAGGTTCAGAGAAAAATTCCAGTGTTTAGCAATACATAAAGTACAAGTCAATATCCCTTTTACCTACCCTATTCTGTATTCCCAACATCATTCCTGTCCAGAAATAGGTGCTTCCATCAACTTGACACATATCTTTGCATGTTTTTTTCTACATATTGAAACAGAGAGACACATGGTATGTATATATGTGTTTTCAGTTGTTAAATAATTGAAAACAGACTACATAAACTATTCTGCAACATCTTTTTTTGTTTTGTTTTCTTTTTGTTTTGTTTTGTTTTTTGTCTTTCTGAGGCAGGGTCTCACTATGCAGTTCAGGCTGGCCTTGAGCTCACTTGATAGCCCAAACTGTCCTCAAACTCACAACGATCCTCCTCCCTCAGCCTCCCAAGTGCTGCAATTACAGGCATGCACCACCACACCCAGTTTACATCTCTTTTTCGTAACCTTTTTCCACTCAATATTTGAATCTCTGTATTATTATTATTTTTAAAATATTGTGATGATTTTAACAACTTAATTGCTGCACAGCATTCCATCATGCACAATAACTTATTTAGTCATTCCTCTAGCATCACACACTAGGTTAACACAAGTTTTTGCTATTACCAAAAATGTAATCAAATTACCCATAGATCTGTCCTTGTACATTCTTTAGACTGTGCCTGAGGGTAGATGCCTAGAAATAGAATTGCTGGGTCAAAAATACATATTTATGTTTATTTTTAATTTGGATATAAAAACTGCCTAATTATACCCTCTTGGGGAAAAAAGATAATTTTCTCTCCAACCAACAGTATATGAAAGACTGGAAATTTTGCAATACCAGCTTCTCAAACCACTGCATGAGAGGATTGCTTCACCATCTGAAATATTTGGTATCAGTACTTCCAGTATCTGTTGCCCTTTGGTGTCCCCTTCTCTGGAGGCATTTGGCGAGCCCCTTGGACCCCAGTGTGACTGGGTGGCCATCCACACTCCCTACCAGGGAATTCCCCCACTGGGCTCGGGTCCCAGCAGCTCTGAATTGTCCCTGATGCTCTTCTTCCCATATACTCACTTAACTTTTCATGTTTTGGCTCCTCCACTAGGGACTAGCCTTTGCTTGTACAGAAACCCACCTGAATCACATTCAGATTCCCAAACCCAATCACAGTGCCTGGCCCTGCCAGTGTTCTCTGAGCCATCTTCTGAACGAATGGTGGGAGAGAGAGAAGAGGAGGAGAAAGGATGGCAGGTTGGTTCTTTAACAAAACTGGGAGGGTCCCAACTCAGTAAGGCTCAGCAGAGCTCTCCAAGGGCTGATGCATGATTACTAGTCCAGCTATAACCTATAAATGTGAGCATTTGGAATCATTAAGAGGATGTGTTTGGTTTCTAAGACATCCCCCTACCATATAACTGACCTGGGTGGAATGCCCATTTTGAGTAAGAGCAACAAGATAAAATTTTAGGACTTATGAGACAGAAATGCCATGCTTGGAGTTTTCTAAATACACTTCACCTTCCTTTTCTGCCCCTGAAGCTATCTTAAATGCTAACCAAGGTGTGTTTGGAAATACGAAAAGCAGAATTTTTCTAGTTCAACCTTAACTTTTTCACAGGATCTGTTCTCTTGGTGCTCAGAGGCCTTCCTGTGACCACAGCCATGCTGTCTTCTTTCCACTTAATTCTTCAAACGTCCTGCAAAGTTTCCTGCCCACTCCATCCTGCCCTAACTCTCTTTCCTACATAAAGGAACCCCCTGAAGGGAATCCTGTGCTCATTATTTAAACAGCTGGAATGCTGCTTTGTCTTTTTTTGGCCCACATGTTGCATACAGGATTTACAGGATATCTTTTATCATGGATACTTGAGCTGACTCAGGCAATTTCCAGGAAATATTAAAATTTCCCTGATTGCAGTCAGGTTCAAGAAACAACCTAGAAGTAAGGCTGAAGTTGTGTAAACTACCTCTAAAGTCACTAGTGTTAATGAGATCAGTATACGAGAAGATCAGTACATAGAGGCCAGGTTCCATACACAAGAGAAACCAAGAAGAAAATGAAAGAGGCAAAGTAGGGTGGGAGAGAGCACAAATAATCTCAAAGAAATGGACAAACATTGTAGTTGAAGGGCATGGTATATCTTATTTGCCAAAATAATGAATCCATGGCACTGCCATCTCTGGAGGCCCCTCTGTCATGCTAGATGAAATATGCTGCATTCACACAAATTAGCTCCTATGTGCCTAGGACGTTCTTTTTCTGCTAATGATCACATGTTTATTTCATGCCCCGATTGCTTTAATACTCCAGTCTTCCAGATTGTTGTAACACATCTGCAACTTTAGGTGAGAGCTGCAGTGCTTAGTCTAGCAATCTTGTAGCATAAATTAGCATTTAAACCTAGCCTCTAATATCCAAAGGAGCCTCATCTAGCAATACCACAGTTTCTGAATTTATAGCTTTATAGTTTGAAGTCCTCTTTACTATTTCTATATGTTTACATATAAAGCCAATCAAGACATATAAGTACAGTGTATTTTCTTTTCTGAAGTTTTCTCTACTGTCTTCTGTCTCCTGTGCTATATTCCACACCTAATTATCTACCATCACTCAAGTCCAAGGAGATCTTTCCTATTACTATTACTTACTTTCTGATTTTAATGTTATCAGAACATATTATTTGTTTCATTTGTCTAACTAATAACTTGTTTGAACTTTCTCTAAACCAGAGGGGTTCTTAACCACACTGTTGAAAAACTGTTTGTGTGGATCAGTACAATCAGCAGGTTCCCAACACCCAACTCAAACTGGAATTACATAACCAAGAAAGCATATTAGCTTCTATACTAAAATATATAAAGATTTGTGTGTGTGTGATCTGTCCACATGTGTTATCTGTGAGAGAAGCCTTTTTATTTGACTTTAGCACCTTAGATCTGCTGTTCTCTTGGTTCTGCTGACTTTATCTCAGGTTGATTTCTTTCAGGGGAGCAAAACTGCAGCAGCACAATCACTGCTGCACAGCATCCAGCAGAAAAAGCTTCTCTCTTCCCCTCCCAAAGTGTCAAGCTGCAGTCTAGGATTTCCCTCCAGGGAAACGTAGGTCACATGCCTTTTTCTGAACCAAAAAGAAAACTGATTTAAATCAATCATAGCCTCCCACTACCACCAGGGATGGGTCCTTATCACCCAGCCCAGTTATATCTACTCATTGCAGTTGTGAGAAATGGGTGCAGGGAATTCAATAGCAATGTCCACAATACAGACTATTTGAGAAAGGGGAGGATCTGTAGCTCCCAAGCTTGGAATTGCACATAATCTGCAAAGTGACGTATTTGTGAATGTGTCTTTACTAATAGGGTGAACAACTGGAATACATGAAATATTATTCACCTAGTCAGACTCAAAACAGTGAGAACTTTTGCTCTAAACCATCAGCTACTCAAAGGCAGGAATTATGTGTTATTTATCTTTGTTGGTATGGTACCTGGCAAGTCTGAACTGAGTTTATTTTCAGTCTGCCTTACCACTGAATGGTCCCTCTGCTTTCTCTTCTGTTAATATCTTATATTTACTTTCCTCTTTCCTAGACCTGCTTTCCATCTTCTTAAAGGTCATCCAATAAAAAAAAAGATAAACACACTCTTTGCACCCTACCCACTTTTCTAAGAGAATATAATTTAGAAAAAAGACTTCAAGTGCTTGAACATGTCATCAAGTAAGGTAACTTCATTGAGAAGGAGAACAACATGTCTCCTGGGTGAAAGCAAAGGAAGTACCCATCCACAGCTTGGACTTAATGCCATTCGTCTGTGACTCTATGGCTAGCATTCCTGCCGCCGCATAGAGCTTTGATGAGATTATATAACATGCCATCAAAAACTGCAGTGACTGTTTAAAGTTTTTTTAATTATTATAATAAAAGTCACTTGGCCATTAACCTCTCTCCAAATATTCCCTTTTCTCTTCAAAAACACTGATTCCATCATCCTTGCCACTCCCAGAAGCAGTTCTGGAAGTCTTTTCTTCCACATTTTTTGTTGTGCTGTCATGGCTGCCCTAATGTCCTGAACCAACTCAAACCATTCAGCTTCCATGGTCATTTTGATTTGGGGAGAAGAGGCTTACGTCACACAATGCCAGGTCTAGTGAAAGACTAAGGAGGACACTCCATGATGTGTTTATTGCACAGAAATTTCCATAAATTTAAACTGTAAATTGCTTCAGAAAGTGGCGAGAAGAATGGGATCTGTGTGTCGGAAGCAAGGGGTGGTATTTTGAGGGAATGAATGAAAGTGAGTCCTTTACTGTAATAATAACCAGGTTGTTTGCTCATTTTAAAAAAGAGCTTTTCAGACTAGCACATTCCACCCCATCACATGGCGTGAAGATATTCTGGCCCCCTGTCGCAGGACGGACATGTGACACCGTCTTCTTCATCTGCACATGAAACCCAGATGGTCAGTGGCAGGTGCTCTTTCTCAAGCCCTGGAGAGAGACCCCTGTAGGAGATCTTTCTACAGTCTAGGTAAAATCTCCAGCCATCAATCAGGATTGCTTTTACTCAAAGAAAACTTAAACAGGGGTGGATTAGAATGCTTAGAAACTGCAGCATTGGCACATTATGATGCTTTCTGTTTCGTTAATTGAAAGCAGTTTTATAACACTTAACTGCACACAATTATATGCACACAATTAAATGCATACGAAAATCAGAGTAATTTAATTGTGGCTTTACAGATGGAAAATCCTGAATATGTTCAATTAACCTGAATTCTTCTCTTCTCTCCCTAGAATTTTCCTTTCAGTATCCTTGTTTTGCTGATGGGACTTTAAGTACATACTTACACTGTCTTTTGAGTAACCCGTATAGGAATCAAACAGCTACCTTTTCCAGAGCTTCAGTATTTTAAAGGGCTGTGTGAACTTTTTCTGCCCCCTCTCCCAAATCCTATCTGAGTACTCTATTTAAAACTGAAACCTGTCCTCCATTGCCATTCTTGATCTTCCTTATCTTGTTCTATTTTTCCAAAGCTTTTGTTACTTTTTGAAATATCTATAAGTTGCTAATTTTTGATGCCTAATGTTTACTGTCAGTCTCCTGGGAACCTCTAAATTATAAGCCCTTATGGGGAGATGGGCATTGGTATTACTCACTTTATATACTAGATAATTATTACAGTACCTGATATTTCCTAGGCACTCAATAAATGCTAACTGATTTTTAGCCTTTCACCATCTACTCAGTTATACATGTGACCATTTTCTATGATTATCCTTTTATATTTCATTCTGATTACATCCCATCCTACACGTCTATGTGACATACCTAAGACCTATGACATAATTGTTTTCATAAGGGCCATCCCACTAACATAAGAATCATATAGATAGACCGTAAGAGGCATGACTGTGTCACTATCATGTAAATAACAAGATTTATACTTACTCTTTAAATGGAAATTTCTTCTCTCTGGGCCCTCTCTACAATGCCATTCCTGTATCAGAGCACAGCAAGGAAATCAGCAGGGGGTAACTGAAACCAGATACAGCTGTGATTCCTTGGCTCTAATTCCCAATTGCAGTGACATAGTGGTTAAGATCATAGGCTTTGGAATTAGGCTGATTTCTGGGGTAAACTAACTATGAAACCAACTAGAAAACTCAAAAGGAAACAGGACCAAAGCCCTACCAGTGTGCACAAATAAGCTCTGCTGGTAACCTGGATGAGTCTGGAGTCTCCCTGAATGAGTCTCCCTGGACTCCAAGGAGATCAGCACTTTGGTTTCAGTCTTATACAACTCATAGGAGAGAGACCAGCCTGACCACTGAGCCTCTCAACTAGAGAACTATGAGATAATAAATTTGCATACCGATGACTAGGAGCATGGAAGCCTGTGGTGGCTGTTTGCTGATTATATAAACACCACACATCCTCCTGCAGAAAGGCTGACAAAGAGGAATGGTGCGAATGGGTGCTGACATGCCGGCCTCAAGGTGGGCTTCATGTATCTCCTTAACTTAAAAACAGATTCTGGTGCACATCTATGTAGGAAGGCCCTTAAAATAGAAGATCAAGAGTCAGACAATGAAAAGGAAAGAAATTTCTGCCAGAAAATATAGCTGAAGTTAATCAGTTTAATTGGAATAATAGTTTCCATAGACATGTTTGACTTTTATTATAAAAATGCCAAAGACAAGCTGGGTATAGTGGCGCACGTCTGTAATCCCAGCTCTCAGGAGGCTGAGGCAGGAGGATTACCATAAATTTGGGCCAGCATGGGCTACATAGTGAGTTCAGCCTGAACTCAGAGTGAAATGCTATCTCAAAATATTGTTTTTCAAAAATGCACAACATAGAATATGACAGATATCCACCAACCCACTCCCCAGTCTTAATAAGTGTAGTCAGTTTTCCATCTTCAACTCAGATCTTTTTATTTTTGGAAAGAACTACAACAACAACCAAGCAAGAATATATCAATATGCTGCATTCCAAGCTCTCACCCTCCGTATTTCTCCACAGCTACCCCTTCTCCTACTGTGTGGATCCTCTGTCCAGGGCTCCACACTTCCGCCACATAAGGATATACTCCTAACTCATTATATATTACTGCGGTTTCAATCTCACACAAATGGCAACATATTATACCTTGCATTTTACAACTTGCCCTTTCCAATCTACATTATGTTTTTCAATACTTAGTTGCACGACTATATGTAAACCTAACTTGTTTTGATTGTTTCAAAGTGGTTCATTGAATAAATAAACTACAGTTTATTTACCCATTCACATAGTAACAGTGTATACTCTGATTTGATGCATCCTCCAAAAGTCCTATATTGGATATGTAATCCCCAAAGTAAATGTTGAACACTGGCACTTTCAACAAGTGAAGAGAGGTCATGAGAGCTCTGCCTTTGTAAATAGATTAACTCCATTGTCACGGGGAGGTCCATTATCATGAAAGTGTGTTTGTAATAAAAGTAAGCACAGTCCCCTCTCACTCTTGTGCTCTCTGGTCCCTTCATCTTCCACCACAGGATAATGGTGCTCAAGGGCTCTGTCCAGATGTGAGTCATCACCCATCTCTTTCCCCATACACTGAACTAAGTTTGAAATGGATCAAAAAGCTAAATGTTAAAACAGAAACATTAAATCTGCTGGAAGATACAATAGGTAAAACCTTTGAGGACACTGGTGTAGGAAAAGACTTTATGAATAAAACTCTGAGCATGGGAACTATCACAAAGAATCAACAACTGGGATCTCATCTTACTAAAAAGCTTTTGCACAGCAAGAGAAACCACCAACAGTATGAAAAGACAACTCACAATGTGGGAAAAAATGTTTGCCAGCCATAACTCAAAGGATTACTATCAAGAACATACATAGAACTTAAAAAAAATCAGACCTCTCAAATATAAAGACACAATCCAAAAATGAGCATCTGAGATGAATACACACTTCTCAGATGAACAGGTAAAAATAGCAAATAAATATATGAAAAAAATGTTCAACATCATTGGTCATTCAAAAGATGAAAATTAAAACAACACTGAGATTCCTCCTTACCTCGGAAAGAATGGCTATTATTAAAAGATCAACCACTAACAAATACCAGAGGAGCTGTGGGAAAAAAGAACCCTCTCCATTATTGGTGGAAGTGTAGACTGGTGGAGCTACTATGGAAATCAGTGTGGAGAACCCTCAAAAAATTAGGATTGGAGGTCCCATTTGACCCAGCTATTCCACTTATGAGTATCTGCTTGAAAGAATTAAAAACATCATACCACAGTAATAGATGTGCACCCATGTTTATAGCAGCACAATTTGTAACAGCCAAATGTTGGAAACAACCAAAATGCCCATCAACCAGAAAATAAATAAAAAGGATGTGGTACTTTTATAAAACAGAGTACTATTCAGTCATAAAGAAAGATAAACTTGAGACATTTATAGGTAAATGGATGCAACTAGAGGCCATACTCATAAGTGAAATAAGTCAGACTTGCATGTGTAAACATCGTATTGTTTGCCTAGTATGAGAAGCTGAAAGAAAGAAATTAATGTAGATATCTTGTACTCTGAGTAACTAAAGATAATGATACACAATGTATTAACCATTGTTACCCTCTAATTATCATGCTTTGAAATTTTGTGGGGTTTTTTCTGTTTAAAATAAGTTAAAATGTGAATCATCAGTCTTGGACTTCCCAGCTGCCAGAATTGTGAGAAATACAATTCTCTGTTCTTAACAAATTTTCTAGCCTCAGTTATTCTGATATAGTAGCACAAAGTGAACTAAACTAGCATGTTTCCAAATTTCTGCCATTACAAAGACAGCTGCTATGAGCTCTCCTATAAATGTGTAATTATGGGCACATGGAGATTTTCTCTAGGTCACTTTATATATCACCACCACACAGGCTATGCACATCTACGTAATCTATCTTTGCTTGACATCACCAGTTCTTAGCCAAAACACTTACACCATTTCGCATACCCACCAGGAGTATAGCAGAGTTTCCTCACATTCTTTTCAACAATAGCTATTGTCAGAGTTTTAAAACATTTGCCTATCTGTCTGAAATTATTTTTAATTATAATTTCCTGGTTAGTAGAGTGACCATTTTTGCATTTCTTAACTGGCCAGTCATTTCCCTTTTTTAGAAATTGTTTATTTTTATTTTTGTCTGTTTTTTAAAATTCTGTTGTTTTTCTGACTAATTTTCTATTTATATGTTCTAGAAACAAAATACTTTCTTATTACAAAAGCTGAAAATATCTTCTCCCAATTTATGACTTTATTTATTTATTTATTTATTTTTACATAGGATATCTTTTTTAAAAGACCAAAACTGCTTTAGCATAGTCAAATATATTGACCTTTCTTTGTGGTGGGTGCTGTCTGGCCTTTGTGAGAAATCACCTTCACCCTGCACAGATTCTTAGGGGTTACTTAGAGCAGTTGAGGAAGGAGGCAGTGAAAAGGGCCACACCTGAAGGCCTTTTTACTTCCACCCTGCTCAGAATGGCATTTCATGTACCTATCTAGACTATCGTTTGGGCTTTGCACTAAGAAAAAGAAATTGCTGTCTAAAAAAAAATGAGTACTGAATTTATTCTGGGATTCCTGTCCATCGAACAAAAAAGAAAAATGCTATGAATTATATTTGCTCCTAAAAGAAAATAAAGAATAAACAGTGTATGTTGTATAGCTTTTATTTGCTGGTAAAAGAGACTTTCACACAGAAGGAAAAGTACTGCATGATCTCACTCAGCTGTGGAGCATAAAACAGTTGATCTTGCAATAGCTGAAAGTAAAGTGACAGATTCCAGAGGATGGGAAAGCAGGGAGATGGGAGGGTGGGGAAATGTGGATTAACCATTACTAAGCTGTAGTTGGACAGGAGCAAGTATTTCTGTGGTGCTGCTGAGCAGGAAGATGCCTACAGTAACGTATCTTTTAATGCTAGAGGAAAAGCACTTGAACATTTTCACCATAAAGAAATGATGCGGATTAGGAGAGACAAATATATTTACCATGATATAAATATTGTACAATGATTATTTGTTTTGAAACATCCAGCAAGTCATTAATATAAAACAGTTTTATGCTTTATATATTAAAATTTAAAAGAAAGGGAAGAAAGACTAGCAGTCTGGTGGCAGAATAGAACCCTCAGTGCTAAATCCGAGGCTCTAAGGGATCGTGGTGTAGCAAGGACAGTGAGTGGCGGCAGGTTTCAGAAGTTCGGGAACATTCTCTGGTGGCATCACTTATGGATTAGGGAGAGATGCTCATCCCGGAATAGTCTTTTTAGAGCTTTAGTAAAACAAGAGCTCCTGTGTGCTGTGGCCTCACCCCAAGTGACATGGTTTCTTGAGGGCTGCACATAAGAACCCTGATTGGTGCCTCAGCATCTGGTAAATCAGAGAGTTTGGCTGGGGGAGCCTTCACCTCCTCAGGGATACAGGCCCTCGGCTCCTACTGGGCTCCTCTTCTTTCCCATAGAAGAGCAGGGCTTGCTGCACAGAACTCAGACTCTCTGTGGTTTGAAGGCTGCATGTGGTCAGCACCCTAAAATCGTGAATTTAACAAACATGGATCTCTGCTGCCTTCAATATATAAAACCCCTCCCACCCACAACTACACGTTTGTGAGTTTAGCTCCTTTCACAACATGAGGAAATCTGTCTAATTCAGGCTTTGTGATGGTGATAGGTGGATAACCCAGAGTAACCGGGACGTTTTACATCTATCTCAAACACGTGTTCATATCCATAGCAACTGTATGAAGGAAAAGAATAAAACATTTTACTCTATTATAAATTTGGCTTTTCCTTTTGATCCTTTGCCCCTCTTTACATACTTCTTTCTTTTTTCTTTTTTCTCTCTTTATTTAATTTCGTTTGTTTGTTTGCATTGTAATTTCCATTCGTATTCTCTCTGCTAGGGCTCTTTGGTTATGGTTCATTTCATTTTTTGTGTAAGCTGCTTAAATTTATGATCTGTTTGCTTAAACGGGGTTGGCATACATGCTAATATGTTTCCTGGCTCTCAGCCACTGCCCCATCACCCAAGTCTCTGGATTCAAGGATTGCTTCTTCAAGAATGCACAGACCTGTTCTGAATAAAGATAAAGAATTCAAAACTCCTTTCCCAACAAAGGCATGCAGAGTGATTTTTCATACCTGTGCAGCACAGAAGATGAGTGAAGCATTTACCTTAGGTAGTAAGAATGCTATATTAAATAATGTTCAGTGAAATCTTCCTGTCATCACCCTAAAGTATGTATCAGTGTAATTTCCACTGTGTGTCCATTCAGTGGAAGTTTCCCCAAAAAGTTTTTTATTTCATGGGTTAGGGAAGTGAATCACGTAAAAAAAGAACTCACTAACAACTGCATGGTCATCATACAGTCTTAAGTATTTGTTAAGAAAAATGTATGCATTGTACCTTACACACACACCTTTCAAAGTACAAAAGAAATAGACTCAATCACCACTTTCAAACTCCTGGCAGCCAGAAACAAAATGCCACTAGTAGGGTTTAATGAAGGAATTATTTATAGGCTAAATGGAGCCAGCAAGAGAGGTGGAAGCCTCACGCACCAGCAACAACAAGAAGACATTTCTACCCTAAAACTAAAAGGGAAGGGAAGTGTAGTATGGGAGTTCAATGAGAGCAGAGCCTAGGAGAAGTTGGTTGCTGGTGCACATGAGACTCAGAAAGCAGTGGTGACACAGTGAGGGAGCAGGGGCAAAATATTCCAGGCAAACTCTTCTAGCCTCATGTTTCCTGCTTCATTGGCCAAACCCAGCCAGTAAAATATGCAAAGAAAGGAGCCAACATACAAAATCTATGGGTCATCCTCTTAAGAAACAGAAAAGGGCCACGAGGGGATGGATCAGGGAGAGATGGTTAAAGTTGGCAAATGGAATCTAACCAGCACAGCAGTGAGTAAATTTAAAAGTTGATCCAGATCCTCTTTAAAGATGGCCCTACTCTGTGAATTAGACTTTGAGTGTCAGCATGGAGAAGTAAGTGGCTTAATTTATACTGTGGTCTGCTGACCTAGCCTTGCTATGAGATTCAAGCTGAGATCGATGTGTGTGAATTCTACTGAGCTGATGAATGGCCAAACATAAAGTTTTGAGCTGAGAAGGACCTTTGATTCTCATCTAACAGTAACACTGTTCTGTAGAGATAGGGAAAAAATGAGGCTTAAATGAATTTTCCTTGCTTACAAAAACTCTGGGAAATAAGTATTATCCCCATTTTGCAGATAATAGAATGAGGTTAAATCCTCAGAGGGTTTAACCAGTCTGCTGAAGTCCCACAGTTGGTATGTAGCAAAACTGAGGGTCAAGCTCAGATTATCCAACTCCCAATGAGGCACCAATCCCAAACCCTCAGAACAAATCTGTGAAATAACTGTCTAGTAATCTCTCTACGATACATGGAGAAGTTCTTTCACTTTAACACAGTCACTCAGTACAGAATCTCACTGCAGCAAATAGTATCCACGTGCCCAGTGTCCCCCAGAACCCCAGCCCAGTTTATAAATTTGATCTCATTTCTTTCTCCACCACTCTGAAGGCTCAACTCTGTTCAAAAACCAAGATTCTACATCCTCTACCTTTGATGTGTTTTTGGTACTCAGTACCAGAGTGCTTTACGGAAAGTGGCTGCTCCATTGTGGTGCATCTACTGACTGAAAGCCCACTGTGGCTAAGCTGGCTTGTTTTTGTGAGAAAGAGAGTGAGAAGAGAAGCCAGAGACTCCTAGCTGAGGTTTTCAGTTAAGCTAAGAAGAAACCCACTTTTCAGAAGTCACATAAGACAAAGGACTACCAGTGTCCATTCTGGAGGTCATTCTTAGTACTGACCTCTCCTGAAGCATAGCATCTCTGCTCTAGTCAGAACCTCCTCTCAGGGAGTGGCCTTTTGCTCCATTTTGTACCTAAACAAGCAACAGACATAGCATTACTTTGGCTTTCCACCACTAGCCTTCAGAGATGTGGCGGAACCATAATTGGAACCTTTCAAAGAGCTATTTGGATAAACAAACTGGCAGTTCTTAGTTATAAATAAACTGCTATCAGCCATCTAAAAAAGACAAAATGATAGCAATGTACCAAAATGCAAAGGGACACACATCTCAGAATGCCAAGCTGTCCAAAACCAGTTGCATAATCTATTACTTCCACCACTTCCATTTCCCAAATTGATGAAGTGCACAGTAAAAGGAAAACAGCTTACATTTATAGTCAGACACATTTGAGTCTGAATTCTATCTCTAATGTTCTTCTGTGTAAACCTTGGGTTAGGTGTATAATTCCTTAAAACTTCATAATCTTGGGGAGAGAAAGGAATAATTCCTTGGGTTGTTGTAAGAGCACAACAGAAAAGGAGCCAGCTAGGAACTGGCATATGATGGTACTGGGTAAATGATAGTTCTAGTGGTAAATATGGTGGTGATAATAAGCATGGTGGTGGTGGTGGTGGTGACAATGATGGTGGTGATGATGATGCATATGGTAATGGTAACAAAAATCCATCCTTTTTCTTAAGAAATTGTGATAATGATGACAGTGATGGTGCTGATAATGCAGTGATGATGAAGGAGATGAAGCCACAGTAGTGACACATAGCATCACCCAGTATTTGAGGACCTGCCCTGAGCCCAGAACTCAGGATATAAACTGAAGTTTGAATTTATTTAAAAAAGAAAGTTTAGTGAGATTAATCTGACTATTTAATGGTTTGTTGTTATTAACAATGAGAATATTTACTTATTCACTATTTTCCATGCATCAGGCATGGCCACAGCTATTTGTGTCTGTTTCATTCAATCCTCACAATACGTCTTTGAAGAACAAAGTAGAATTAGCTCTGTGTCATATTAAAAACACAACCTCAGGAGGGCTCTGTGTCTCAATGAAGGTCATGTAACTAAGGAAACTAACTCAAGGATCAAGCCCAGTGCTCTCTGACTTCAGAGCCTCAGCTGGTAGCCACCATATGCATTGCCCACTTCCCAACCAGACACCAAGCAACAGCCTAAAGAGAGCAAGGGGCTGGGGTATGCTGAGAAAATGGGCAACTGTGAAGGATTTATGATTATGCTTCTTACAGAAATTCATACAAATTAATAAAAGTATACTTGAGATATGTGTGAGGTTATACACCAGAGATACCAAGCAAAAAAACAAACCTGAGAGAGAGCTCATTGTTCTCTTATGGGATTCCTAACATTTACGATTAAGATGTTTCAAAATCCAGACTTCAAAAATCCATTCTTCTTTTTCTTCAGAAATTGATAACCTAGAAATCCTGAATCATTCTCCAGAAGGTTCCAGTGAATGGAAGAAGTTGCTACCTATAGCTCACAGGTATATTCTTGAGTTTTTCCAGTTCAAAGAACGCCCTATTTCTGTTGCCTGCAAACATGACTTGTTTGTACTTCTGTTTGACCCTTATACACATTTGAAGTGTGACCTCCTGTGGAGGTTCAGGCCTAAGACAAAGGCACAGTTCAGGCAGCAGTTAGTAGGACAGAAGGTCTTGGCCTATAATTGTGTACACTGAAGAAAGTGAGGAGGACCCAGACCTCTTGTGGGCCAGGCCATATCCACTTAGGAAGATCTGTCCACCGCTGTATCAACAAAAGTCTTTCCCACCACTAATAGTGGACTGAATCATGCCCTCCACCATCAACCGCGACCTCTACTGTCAGTCATGATCCCTACTGACAGCATGGCCTCCCCCCTACCTACTGCCAGATTGCCTTTATGACCTGCTTACTGGCTGCTGATCCCTCCATTCTCTCCTTTTATAACAATATTCTTATCCATCTCTCTTGAAACCCTTTTTGTTTTTTACCATGGGATTTTTGGCAAAGACACAATTTACTAGCTGTGTGTCACTTCATTTCTCAGAGCTTAAATTCCACCACAAAATGGCAGCACACACAGCACAGAAGATGGCTGCAAAATGGCTTGGAAAATTGCTTGGTTATACAAGTATCAGTAACATTTGAGCTACCTTCTCTTGGCATCAGTCAGTTGGGCATTATTGAGTGTCTCAGGGTTAGCACTGGGCCTGGCACAGTGCGTGTTCAGTACCCATTTGTAGAGCATTGACTCAAATCCAGGTCTTGGTACTTTGGGCTCAATACTCTTTAACAGTCATTGCTCAAAAAGTGTTTGATAAGTATAAATTAACAGCACATTACTTCTCAAAATGACTAAAAACATCTAACACCAGTGTTTCTCTTTCAAGACCCAGAAAACAAGGCTTCTCAGGGTTCTTGCCTAAAAGTAATCACTATTAATTTCACCTAAAGCAACACAAGATACTAGAGAGATATAAAAACAAACACTTCTGCTGAGGCAGATAACTACAGATAAAGCTTTTTTTCTTAGTTTGTTGACATTCTTCTTTGCCCAAGGACAATCTGTTATGAAGGAGCTATTTTTCCCTATCTACTTCAAACCAAATTCCAGACCTGAAAACCAATCCTGGATAGCAAGTAATAAATTGTTTAACCTTCTCATATCCTTTACCTGAGGTGAGTTTTCAAGTCTACCAGGAAGAAACTCGAAAGTTTCCTCTCCAGTTTTTCTCCTATTATGCAGTTTGTGGAGACAGGTGATGGGGTACATGGAGACCAACCTGACAGGAAAATGTTGGCTTGGTTTGGGTTCAGATATTGGTGCAGTAACATGGTTGAGTGATTCAAGAGCCAGTTCTTTAGACTAAATTTGCTGTGTTAGGTATGACGGTTCATCTCCACAGACTGGGATCGTCCAAGAAGATCTACTGCCTGTTCCTGCTCTTCTGCTCTGGGCCTGGCCAGAGTCATTTCTCCCTATGAAAAGAACAACTGGGTGCTGGAAAACATCAGAGCTTCTGTGTGACTGACCAGGTTCCTTCTTCACCATGAGGCCCTCTTTGCCATTCCACCATTCAACCACATCTCCACCACTCCCAGATCAATGGGCACATAGGCACAGTGACAGAAATGACAGACAGCAAGAGCGTGAATCTTAAAATGCATAGGTTATGGGGCTGTAGGACCATGAAGTTTCTCTTTTATGTTCACACTCTGGCCCATTGTCTTTTCCTTTTTGTTTCCTCCTGTTTTTTTCTTGCTTGTGTTAAATCATCCAGGGTTTCTCACAGTGCAGTGTCTGTCCTGGGAGCATCAGCTCTGTCTGTGACTTTGATGGAAATGCAGGCCTTCAGGCCCTGCCTCAGACAGACCTACTAAATCTCTGGAGGTGAGGTCTCCAAAAGAGCCTGGTGCAGTCTAGTCTGTGAAGCACTGGTTTAAACACTTCTTTCTTCAGAATTTCCAGAGCACACTATCTTTTAACCGGAGTTAAGTAAATGAACAAAGGTTTTCTGATCACGCTAAAAGGAACAGAGTTCTCAAACTATAATTTTTGAGATGAGATCAGAAGACATGTCAATCTCTGAGAATTCACCTAAAATTAGCCAATAAGGTGAACTGAAGAGAGCAATAATCCTGATATCGCATGGCTCTGAACTCATACAAGCCCACCAGATGTTCAAACCTACCACCTACTAGTTGTGGAGTCCTAGGCTGGTTGTTTATATATATTATCTATGAGGTTGGGTGAAGAGACCATGTTACAGGACTGTAATGAAAATGAAGGGAGATTGCATGTGTGAAGTACCTGTGACAGACAGCAAACACTTAGGACACATTGATGTCTTCCTGTCACCTGCCCTCATCACCAGTAAAATCACAATAAAAGTGTTCACCACTGCACCTTAAAGCTCCTCCTTGACTCTCCCAAGGTCTTATCAAGGGGATTATCTGAAGCTAGCCAAAAGAGCAAAGTCTCTCTCGTTCTGTTTTCTAAGCAAGATGGTCAGCCTCACGTGACCATTGTAAGTAAGTTAGTATAAATATAAATAATCTAGTCCTTTTATCACATTTTATGGTGGCTACTATTAGAACACAGTGGAAATATGCATGAGATCTAGGGGATGGAGAATGTATTAGTATTCACCCAAAACTATCCAACAGAAAGTGACAAATACTTTCTGAGATGAATTCAATGATTTTGACCACTATAAAGAAATATAGAAAGTTCAAATTTTCCATACTCTAGACAAAATGGTCCTTTAAAATATCCTATTCCTTTTATATTAAGTCTGTACCAATCACTTAAAATTTATTGACTGTTTACTATCATGTGCCTGATCCCAAGTTAGGAAATGATACGTATGCACTAGAGAGCACTACTCCTCAGAGAGAAATCCACTACCCCCAGTATAAAGGTAAGGTGTAGAAGTTAAAGACAACTTGCATGAAATCACTAAAACTGAGATTTTAAGGTCCTCCTGAGCCTGTGCTTGTAACACTACAACCTTACTTCTCAAATCAGTTCCTCAAGTAGCTCTAGATAAGGGAGTCAATCTCCAGAATAGTGAAAGCCAGTATTATATTCTAGAAAGTTTCATGCCCTGGTACAAATCAGTCAGTTGGTACTCTGATTTGTAAATCTGCCTCCTGTTAGTTTCCTTAATGAATCAGGGCCTGGAAACTTGATAAACTCAGGCACAGCTGACCAAATTAAGATTTTAAAGCTACTAAGACAAGGAGTAGGTCTTGTCTTGAATTTACCTCACCAAGGAATTACTGACCCAAACAGGCCTGCTGGAGACAGCCAGCCACACAACCAGTCACTTATCTTCTTTGATGCCAATTTAAGTGCACTACTATTCAATCACAGCTCACATAATAGTAGACAACTTAGAGGAAAAATTAGGATGATTATGTTGGAAGGAGCTGGATTTTAGGCACTTTGAAGATACAGTGAAGGTAAATGCAACCATAACTTCTTAAGAGTGGCAAATATGTTTTGTTTTACATGACAAATCTCATCAGTTGGTGGCAATGATTGCCTTGGGTCTTGCATTGAGAAAGATTCTGAAGTTGCTTCTGGATCTCAGTATCACGATGGAGTAGTAATGCTGGCCATGGTGAACGTGGCAATAAGGGCCATATGTCATGCACTTAGCATTCCATCTCCAAGTGCCAAAATCTAGGTTGATCATGAGAATTATTTTGAACCAAGTATACAATTACATTTGAGTAGAAAATAATATTATGGAAAATATTTACCATTCATGAATTATATTAAATCATTGCAGTATGGGAAGATTCCTGCTGGCATGTACACAACTGTGTAATTACTCTTTCAAAACTTCCATCCTCAAAGATTAGTTTGCCTTAGTTTGGGAAAAAGAAAAAGAAACAAATTCACTCAGTGTAAGAAATTTGGATGCTGAATTTTCTTCTGAACAGAGGTACAGTCTATGTTGCCTTTAAGACATAGGTCTATTTATCCAACATAATCTCAAAGTCATAAGGCAAACTCCGTAAGGTATACAAATGGTTTGCTTTTGTTTTAAATTTTGTAATGGGCAATGTGTTTATTCCTGAATTTGGAAATATAAGTGATATAATACTCCAAAAAGTGCATTTGAACTATTATTATTTGCAGGTTATATGACTTTTATACTAAGATTTTTTTTAATTCTCAGAGAGGCTATTAAAATTAATACTTGAATGTAGCAATATTGATAAATACAAAATCAGTATACAAGAAATAAATTGTACTTCTCTATGTTAGCAACAATTAGAAAATTAAATTTTTCAATACCATATATAATAACATTAAAACATAAAATGTCCAAAGATAAATCTAGTGAAAGATGTATGAAATTACACTAAAAACCATAAAAAAGGATTTAAAGACGATATAAACAAATGAAGGAGTCTACATGTTTATTGATTAAAAGACAGTATTTTTCTTTTCAAATTGGTCTACAGGTTCAGTGCAAGCTGAATAAAAATCTCAATAGTAAGGTGTATGTGTGTAAAATTGGCAAATGGTTGGCCGGGCATTGTGGGAATTCCTGTAGTACTAGCAAGCACTTATGAGGCTATGGCAGGACAATCACTTGAGTCTACCATTGCGATCAGCCTAGATAACACCCTGTGTGAAAATCAGAATTATCACTGGTGCAGCCACTGTGGAGACCAGTGCGGAGATTCCTCAGAGAACTAGGTTTTAAGGTCCCATTCAATCCAACTATTCCTCTTCTGGGTATTTTCCCAAAAGAATTGAAAGCATCCTACCACAGTGATATGTGTGCACCTGTGTTTATAGCTGCACAATTTCTAATGGCTAAATCTTGGAGACAACCCAAATGCCCATCAACTGTGGGATGGATAAGGAAGACATGGTATTTTTATACATTGGAGTGCTGCTCAGCTACAAAGAAGGATAAACTCAAGGCTTTTACGGGTGAATAGATGCAACTTAAGATCATATTCATAAATAAAGCAAATCAGATTCACATGTATGGACATCATATTGCCTCTCTGGTGTGAGAGCAAAGGGATGGATGGGATCCAAGGTACACGGTGGATACTGTGAAAGTTGGGGGGAGGGGAGCCGCTCAAAGGGAAAGAGCAACTGGGGTGAGGGAAAGGAGAAAAGAAGAAAGGGAAAATTATACACACACACACACACAGACACACACACACATATATATATATATATATATATATATATGTTAGATAATTATATTACTAATCTTTTTAGTTCATCAAAAAGAACAGTTTGTGCTTTCATTATTTTATCGTTTTTTTCATACCTATATCTTGTAATCTGAGCAACTATTTTGAAGATAACAATATGCAATATATTAACCATTGTTTATCTCCTATTATGTTGTTTTGAAATTCTGTATCATCAGTTTTGTTCCTTTTACATTTTTAAGTTTAAAAATTTTTAATGACCTTAATAACTTAAAATATTTAAGAAACATAATAATTGAATAAGTAGGTAGATCCTAATTGGCAAGTTGTTAGTAAAGACTAATTTGAAGAAAGAGAAAGCTAGAAAAGCTTTCATTGCCAAGTCCTAAGATTTATTTTAAATTTACGGTAATTAAGAGAATACAGTTATGTTGTGACAACAGACAAATAAACCAGTGGGTTAAAATTCAGAAAAAAAAACCTGATAATGACCAGATTACTGACAATAGTGTCATTAATGCAAGGGGGAAAGATAGGCTTTACGACAAATGGTGCAGAGTTAAGTGGATTCACATATGAGGAGGGAAAAGGAACCCTAATCCCCACCTTACACCATTCACAAAACTTAATTTAAGATACGAAAAGAAAAGCTGCAGTCTTCCAAAAAATAGCCACAAAAATATTCTCATCATGTTGGGATAAGAGTGATTTCTTAAAAGAACATGAAAAGCACCAGCCATTAGAAAAAGACTGCTAAATTGGACTATATTAAAATTAAAAATTGCTCACTAAAATATATTGTTAGAAAAATGAAAATACAAACTACAGAGAAGAAAATATATTTGCATGTATATATCTAACATAGGATATAGATCTAAAATATATTTTTTGTTTTTGTTTTGTTTTTTGTTAACAGGGATCAAACTTACAACCTCACACTTACCAAGCAAGCACTTGAGCCACTGAGCTAAGCCCTCAGCCCCAGAACATATTTTTTAAAATACATTTTAATCAACAAGAAAAGGACAGATAATCCAATAGAAAATTGAGCAAAAAGGCAAGCAGACACATCACAAAAGAAGTCATAAAAATGACCAATATAAGAGCTCAGCACTTTACTCATCAGGGAAATGCAAATGAAAACCACAATGGGATGAACTATGTACCCACCAAGCTAAATCTTTTAAAAGAACTTAAAATCACAATTATTGGTAAGAAGGAAATGTTCATGATTATCTATTAAAAACAAAATACATATGAGCCCTATGACATAGTCGATTTTACTCATACTGAAAAACAGAAATGTATGTTACATAAAAGGCGCACAAAAGAAGGTTCTTAGCAACATTATTTGTAGCAGCAAAAGAGTGGGAACAGCACAAATATTCATCCAATATATTACAGAATATTCATCCAAAGCAATACAACATGGCAGTGAGAAGAAATGACTGTCTGCTCCACATGGAAACATGAGTAAATCTCAGAAGCACATGACTGAGTGGGGGAATAAAAGCACACACTAAAGAGCACATATATTGAAATCCAAAATCAAAATTTATTGTAATAAATCAAAAGATCAGTTTTCTTTGGGTGGGAATGAAAATATAACTGGGTTGCCTAAAATGTTCTATATTCCTGAGTGGTGATTAAGACAATGATTATACTTAAAAATTGATCTATACTGAGAGAAGTAAGAAAAATGGAATTGTCATTGGGAAAGGTCTCTGAGTGCTTCCCTGAGCTGTCAAGGCTCCGGCTCTTGATGGGGTGGGGGCATCACTGCATCCACACTATACATTCAGCAAGCTACTCACTTAAAGGTCTGCTGCTTGTAGTAGGGATTTTTTTTTTAACTTAGAAAAAATGGGGAGAGATGCAGTGAAAAGACCTGAATAAAATGGATGACCATCTTACTTGTGATAACAATAAGGTAGGACCTTTATTGGACACGACACTGCTAAGCACTTCACGTGAATGTTCTCATCTAATTCTCATGTGTTCTGTGGAAACTGGTGCTATTATGATCCCATTTATAGATGCAGGGTCCGAGGATTAGCAAGTTCCAGGGCTTGTGTGAGTTCAAACAGCTAACAAGTACACGAACTGAGACTCCAGACCTCACAGTCTGTCCAAGGGAAATATGGAATTCAAACGATGTTCCTTTAAAAAAGGAAAGAAAAGGATGGAAGGGTCTTCCCTGATACCTGCTCATATGATAGCAGTCTGTTGTCCACCGTCTGTCCATCAACCCAGTCCCTTCCCCTCAGCCTCTCAGGCCCAACAGAAGGATGCTGTGAATTGCCTTTTCCTTCACACTTCTTCGGCCTCCAAGACCGAGGGGCGGATTTGTTTGAGTTGGATCTCAGGGAAACACTGCGGCCAGCACTCACTGGGTTTCCTGTAACTGGCAAAGAGTGATGTAATGGCAGTGGGCGAGGGTGGAAAACAGGCCTCGCGGTGAGCGGTGCGTGAAACCACCCTGTGTGGAAGCGGCCTGAAACAGGCCCTCAGCCCATTCCGCCACGCGTGTGCGGCCCACACGTCCCTTCACACCTCCTCTGCAATCTCCCTCGAGACTGCTCTCCTCTAAGAACCCCATGATGGAAATCCTGACCTTTGGTGCAGTCTGAGCACTGCCTTCCACTGAGCCGCTGCTGCAGACGTTCACTGGTCTCAGCTGGAAGGCAAAGTGGGCCATTCCGTCTCATTCTGTGGAGACTTTTCAGAAGCCTCGGGTGAGCGGTTTCTGCTATTTCTTCCAGACAGGAAGCAAACCCAAGTATGTAGGAGGGAGCAAAGCTACAGGACATAGGAGCCTCTCTGTATGCAGGAGGAGCAGTAGGCGCCCCATTCCGCTCCTTCAGCCAGGTAAGTGCGTGTTTCAGGGGAGGAGGAGGTGCCGCAGCACCCACAGCAGGGGGGCCTCCGTGGCTGTTACTGACCTGGTGGAGCCTTCAGGTTCCATCCTCCCACTGACTGCAGAATGATCCTGTGAGTGCCTGCTCTTCCCTCCAAGAAGACCACAGGTGCCTACTGCAAAGCTTACCAATATTGTTAGAAAAATCCCAATGGCACACTATCATCATTTGCCTGCTTGTTCCTGTTTTAAATTTCATTTTATCAATACATATTTGCACTACGTAAAGTTGCACTCACCTGAGGCAGTAGGTACCTGCACATAACTCATCCTGAGTTTTTATTCCCCTTGCCCTCCCTACCCATGCCCCCCCCAGATCCCCTTTCCCCATCTTCATTATTATCATTATTATTTTTGGTTCATGTTTATGACATGTGATGTTTATATTCATTGGGTTATTTGTACATGTGCATGACACATCTTTAACCTTTTTGCTCTCCTTCCCTTCCCCTCTCCCCTCATTCATGTTCTATCAATCATTCATTGGATCACTCATTTATTTAACAAATGTTTAGTAAGTATCTACCATCTGCTCTGTGAAATTAGCTGTAAGCAGGAGACATTCTTCCTCTCTTTCCAAGTCACAAAATTACAACTAGATAGCATTTATTGAATGCCTATTATGTGCTGGACGCTGTTCTAGCCATTTTACATATATTATCTCATTAACCCTCACAATACTGTACCGTACTCCAGGAAGACTTGTATTACTTTGCAGATTAGGAAACTGAGTCAGAGAAACCAAAAATAATTTCCCTTAAGCTTCACAGCTACTAAGTGAGAGCTAAGATTTAAGCATGAGTCTTATTCCATAGTCTTTGCTCTTAACCATTGAATGTGTCTACTTAGGGGAATATACAAAAGATGCAGAAGGCCATAAACCAATTTCATTGAAAATTATACTGTTACTGGGAGGTAGAGAAGATAGAATGACTAGTGATATGTATTTTATTATTTATTCTTGCTAGAAATTATCTCCTTCCTACCTCCCTTCTCTCTGTCTCTCTTTCTCTGTTGTCTCTGTCTCTCTCTGTCTCCCTCTCCTCTCTCTCCCCCCTGTTTATGTTTTACAGTTATGATCAGAAGAAATTAATGAAGAGACAAGAGCATCTTAGATTTGTACCAGTGAGGCACCTAAAGGACTCAAAAGATGAGGTGGGATGGAGACATCTCTCCATCAGGAAGGACCACATAAGGGGAAGGTGAATTTTCACCTGCAGCTGCTCAGCAGCTCTGCACAGCCAGAAGCCTTCTCAGTGACGATGCCTGGTATATACAAATAGGAAGGTTCTAAAGCGAGTAGGATTTTTAGTGACCACACTGGCTGTGTAAGAACAATGTGTGCTCAGGGAACAAATATGTTGCATAATCACTGGCCCAGGGAAGGCTAACTGCACAAAAATACCTGCTTTGGAGCAAGCTGTGGTGTCAGCTTAGTCACTGTGACAGGTTACCAGTGACCCAGACTGCAGAGGTCCCCTGGCCACAACCATTAACCTGCTACGAGGTAAATAATTATGTTATTCTTTCTTCAGTGATAGTCTCTTGTTCCCATGTCAAGAAGTTTGTTTGTTTAGAGCAATAAAAGATTAGTGCTATTTCATTTTCTCATAGGGAAGAACAACTAATTAAACGTTCATGTTGTGGCAGGTATTGCACATTGTAGTTCTGTTAATCTTCTAAGCAAATGCATGTAGTAAAGTATGACCACTCTCACTTTACTGATGAGAAAATTGAGGCTCAGAGAGGTCAAATTACTTGACAATTAGAAATTTTCAAGGAAAAGATCTGATAATCAAAAAGAAACCAACCCTTTTTTTTTAATGGAAAGAAAGAATATTAGTGCAAAATAGAGTTCATCCCCGGCTCCTCCAGAGAACATGCTGAAAATGAAGGGACCCAGGAAGGAACCCATCCAGGGGAAAATTCATTTGCTTTTCAAAAAGTAGAACTGATAACTTATTTTTTCACCTAATGATGTTTTCAGATCAGAATGTTTTCTATGGTTCTACATGGTAAGGTTATGTTTATAACTTGTAATTTGCTCTAAGGGCAACAAGAAGCCATTACAATGTTTTCAGCAGAGACTGACCAGGTCTGATCTGCGTTTAAAGCTCATGCTGTGCACAGAGAGGATAATGGATTGAGTATCTGGCATCCCAACCAGAGTAGGTGCTTTTTTTTTTTTTTTTTCTTTTTGAAAGAGTCTCACTGTGCAGTTCAGGCTGGCCTTGAGCTCACTTTGCAGTGCAGGCTGGTCATGAACTCACAACAATCCTCCTGCCTCAGCCTCCTGAGTGCTGGGATTACAAGCGTACACCACCACACCCTGCTAGTAGGTGCTGTTCTTGTTGCACTTTATTCAGTGATACCTGTTTGTGCATATTCAAATGTCAACTGCATGAAAGCAGAGACCCTCTCTATTTTTGTCATTGTCCTGTCACTAGTGGCTAAAATAGTGTCCATTTGTTGAATAAATAAGAAATTAATAAAAGAACAAAGGAAGAAATCACACAAATGAAGTGAGATAAGTATATAAAAGCAGGTAAGAGGTTGGTGATGTTGGATGATGAAAAAGAGTGTAGCTTAGACACAGAGGTGACAAGAAGTAGGTTCAAGATATGTTTATGACATAAAGCTGATGAGACTTGGTGTGGAGGACAGACAGGAATAACATTTGTGGAGATGGAAAAGGGTTCTGGGAATGGGGGAGATTGGAGGTAGAAGAGGGGAAGGGAAGTAAAATATAATAAGATACATATTATAATGATAATATATATAATTATATTATATCATATATGTTATAATATAGTTATTATATATTATCATTATAATATATTATTATATTTTATATTATTATAATTATTCTATTACAATTATATATTATATAATTATATTATATATAATTATATATTACATTACAATTATATATTATAATTATGTTATAATTAGAATATAGTTATAATTATAATATATTTTAGTATTTTATATAATATATAATTATAATTATATATATCTTAAAATCTTAACATAAAAATCAATTCTCCATGATGAATGTATTTAATACATACTGCAGACATACACTAATAAAAAGCTTTATTTATTATTTATTTATAAAAATCTTTTTGAAAGTTGAACGTCCTTTCCTCAACCATCCAAACAGGACAATGCAATTCAACTGAACTAAGTGACTATCTCCAAGTTGTTTCCTAGTTGTCAATATACAACAGCTGCAGGTTTCCAAGCATGATCTTCCAAACAGCAAGATTCTCTAACTAAAAATAGGAAAGTATAAAGGGCCGATTCTAGTATCCATGGGACTCAGTCGGTAGCAGACTTTCTAGGATGCTTTCTTCAACACTTCCTCCTTTCACCTCCTGATATTTCTATCAGGTTTCCATGACACCACAGCAGTCGGCTCCTTCCATTCTGTCAAAAAAAAGAATTTCATGATACAAAGTCAGCACACAAAAATCAATTGCATTCCTGTATACTCATAATAAACAACAAGAAATCAGAAAAACAATTCCATTCACAATCGCTTCCAAAAAATTAAATATTTAAGAGTTAACCTAAGCACAAAGGTGAAAGGCCACTATAATGAAGAGTACAGAACTCTGAAGAAAGAAACTGAAGAAGGCATTAGAAAATGGAAAGACATTCCATTCTGCTGTTCTTGGATCAGCAGAATTAATATTGTTAAAATGGCCATATTACAAAAAGCAATCCGTAAATTTAATGCAAGTCCTATTAAAATACCAACATTCTTCACAGAACCGGAAAAAAAAAAATCCTAACATTCATATGAAGTCAGAGAAAACTCAGAATAGCCAAAACAATTCTGAGCAAAGCTGATGGTACCGAAATACTGGATTTCAAGTTATACTGCAAAGCTGTAAGAACAGAAACAAGGTGATACTGGCACAGAAACAGACAGGTAGCCCCATGGCGTATGGCAGAAGACAGAAAAACAACCCGATGCACCCTTAGCTACCTGATTTTTGATGAAGGAGCCAAAAATGTATGTTGAAGAAAGACAGCTCTCTAACAATTGGTTCTGGGAAAACTGGATATGCACCTGCAGAAGACTGAAATTATATCTCCATCTCTTATCCCATACTAAAGTCAAATTAAACTGATTCAAAGACCTAGATATACATACAAAAAGTTTGAAACTGCTGGAATATAAGATATGGAAAACACTTGAAGCCTTAGGTACAAAGACTTCCTAAGTAGAACTATAATAACAGAGAAAATAATATCAAGAGTCAACAAATGAGATTACATCAAATTTTAATGCAAAGGAAGCAATCAACAGAGTGGAAAAGCAACCTACAGAATATGAAAAAAAATTTCTAGCCACTCTTCTGATAAAAGATTAATATTGAGACTATGTAAAGAACTCAAAAATTAACACCCCCAAACAAATTACTGAATGAAAAATGAACAAATATACTTCTCAAAATAAGAAGTACAAATGGCCAATAAGTACACAAAAAAATTCAACATCTTTAGCCATTAGGAAAACACAAGTCAAAATAACTTTGAGATTTCATCTCACTCCAGTTAAATGGCTATCATCGAGAACAAATAAAACAATGAATACTGGCAAAGACACAGGAGAAAAAAGGAACACTTCTCCACTGTTGGTGGGAACAAAACTAGAACCACACTAAAGAAATCAGTATGGAGACTCCTCAGAAACCTAACTTGACCTAGCTGTATTTCCCGAGCATATTCCCAAAAGAATTAAAGAGATCATGCTATAGTGATACATGTATATTCATATTTATAGCAGTGCAATTCACAGTAGCTAAACTGTGAAAAAAAACTAGATCCCTGTTAATAGATGAATTAATAAATAAAATGTTGTACATAAACGCAATGGAATATTGTTTAGTTCTAAAGAATAAAGTAATGTCATATGCAGGAAAATGATTAGAACTTACAACCATTATGCTAAGCCAGACTCCAAAAGTTAAATACATGTTTTCTCTTACATGAGAAACCTAAACTATAAAATAAATGAATGAACAAATTAATGGATAACTAACAGGAAATTAGAAGGCAGATTCTTACAGGTGGGGAAAAGAATCAGGGAAAGGGGAGAGGAAAGAAATAAGAGGTAGGAGGATTGAAAATGATCAAGATATGTTATATGCATGTACCAATTCTCCAAAACAAACAGAATTATTTCATATTACAAATATGCAGTGAGTCAGAACAATGGCAATTTTTCTTATAAAAACAATTTTTAAAAACTGGCCAGGAAAAAAATGCCTTTTTTCACCTGAATGAACACACCCACTCCCAACCACAAAGACATATCTGCGCACGCACACACACACACACACACACAAACACACGCGCAATTATTGTTCCTATCACAAAGTTAAGCACACAGATATTTTCAAGTATCAGTTGACTCACTGGGCTAAAACCACTTTTCTATGTGACAGAATTTTTATGGACCTCCATTTAATATTTCTAAAGAACAATTTTAAATGTAAGTGTTCTTCCAGTCTGGACTCTTGGAAATTATTCTCTTGAGATTAGTTGCTAAATTCAGTCACTACTGTTTTAAAATTACAGATAAAATTCCTTTCTCTTTGTTGTCCTCAAAAACCTGTCATTTCATAACCATGATTTCCAAAGCGACAGGACAGGAGACTATTTTCTCACATGTGTATGAAGGTGCTTTTCCCCTCAACTTCCTTGTTCAGAACGTGTTGGCCAGCCAGCCCGCCTGAGCTTGCCTGTGATGGGTTTTATTTGGGATTTCCATTTTTGTGATGTGAATATTTTAGCTGAGCTCATAGAGGGTTCATTTACAAATTTTAGAAACTCTTCACTTTCTAGATGCAGGACTTCCCTTTGTGCTTCACAGTGGACTATTGAATCCCTGCCATGGTGACTGGTGGATGTGTGTCACTGTCAACACTTTTAAGTTACACAGACATGATGACTAAATAAGTAACATATGGTCTTGATCTCACAGGGATCATCATTTGACTATAGTTTATGGTGTTCTCTTAGGTGGCTGCATCTGTAGACGGTGGGTGACTTGTGAAAACAGTTGAGATGCAGTGGTGCCTTCTAGGGCCAAATGCTACTGCAAGGCAGAAGCCACGTAAAACATATCTTAATCATCAAAATTTGATAAGTCAAATAATAAGGTAACATCTTACACCAAAGATGTTCTAGTCATCCAGAAAAACCCGCATAATTGCCACCGTTCGAATTCAGTGTGCAACATACCCAGTTTCCATTACCATTTTTTTCCATCAGTATGAGACACAACAACAAAAACCCAAAATACATGCTAAACTGGGAGAGCTTGATGTGTCTCTCTGGGAATTTTGCACTTCCTTCCTGCATCTGCAGGGTGGTCGCATATATTTAAGTGCCTCAGTCTCATAAAGGGATTAGTGAAGGAACTCTATGATGAACAGTTGACAAAAATAAATGGAAGACTCATTTTTTAAAAATCTCTTTGGGATTTATTTTGCCATAGTTGAATATAGGACCCTGAACAAAAATATGGAAAATTTTAATAGCCTGCTATTTAAAATATAACATAGTTCCCTATGACCTTTAGACATTTCTTTTGACTTTGTGCATGCTGTGTATTATGGGGGAGGGGAGGACAACATTCTGAATCAGGCTTTGATTTCTTCAAAGCTGACCCACTGCATGTATTTTTTTCTCATGGCTTTCAATGCCCTAATGTTCTGTGTCTTCTTTTAGGAATTTTCAACCTTAATCACTCAACCTTTTCCTTGTGGTCCTGTCTTCTATTACTTTTCTCATTCCTGGACACTGTGTCTTGCCTCCCATCCTAGAGCCCTTATACATGCAATAACCAGGACGAGACAGCTCACACCACATACAGGTATGTGTACACATGTATGCTCACCAACCCCTCATGCTCATCAGTCATCCAGTCGCTTCTACCAGTTCACCCCTAGTCATGCTTCAGATCATCCCAGTTCAACACCACTCGTGAAAGAAAGCCTGGGCCGGCCTCGCAGTCATATTGTTTTTATCTTCTATGCTCTCATAGAACCTGCTCTTTTCCTTCGGAGCACTTGCCTGGGTTGGCAGTTGTATAACTATGTGGGTAATTCTTTATTCATTAGAGTCTCCACCCTAGATTTTGTAAACTCTCTGGAAACAAAGTCTGGATCTATTTTTGCTCAACACTATGTATTCAGCTTCAATTGTGTGGGGCCTGGCACATCAGTGGCTTGCAGTAAGTGTTGACTAAATGGATGAATTGATCCATGCATGCATGAATGAATGAATGAATGAATGTGCCTCTGTGTGTGTGTCTATGCATATCTCTATGTCTGTGTCTTTTGGGGAATGGGAATGTAACTAATGTAACTTGCAGAATAGATGTTTGGTTTTCTTTAATTCAGGCTGTTCTGAAAAACAGAAAGTAGAAACAATATTCTTCATATGAATCAATTTTTTTTGCTAATTCTGCTTAAGAAATCAACATTCATTGAGTCACATAAACACTATGAATGATTCATATGCCTCTGGTTAGCATTCAAGGAAAAAAATCTATTTATACGACTTATAAATATCATATAAATACCATGTCTTTTTAACTATGTGCCTCGTTTACTTCAGCTTAATCACAGACACAGAAATTACTCTTCTCTAACACCATTAATGACTCCCTAATGTGCCAGAGATAAATTGCTCAATAAACGAATGTTTAAATATATCAGCAGTGTCTGATTGAGGATTATGATACACACCCCTAGCCATCCAGCAGCAGTTGGCTTTTTTCATTCTGCCTTTCCCATTCTTCTGTCTCCAGTGGAGCAGCCTGTGGAATTTGGGACCACTCTAAATATATAGGCCGAAGAGTACAAATACATACACTAAAGCTTAAAGAGAAATGATATGGAAAGGCCCCATCACCCGCTGCTGACTGGTACCATACAGCTGGGAATGCATTTTTGATCATGTACCAGATAATTCAAATAGTTGCAAAATGGATAAAGGTTGATGAAAAGCATATGGAGAGCCAGAGAGCTTAAAATAGTCAGGACTGCATACCAAGGCAAGATTTGAGCTCTGGCTGGTAGTGCTTCATGTCTGCCTGAAAGCTGGCTGAGGAAGAAATGGTCAAAGCAAACTTCTGCCAGTAAAACTATATTTTCATAGAGAAAATAAGGCCTTAAAGAATTATATTTTTGGCTTCCCAAAGATGTACTTCTAGTCTTGCCTACAACATCCAACAATCCAAAGAATAATAAAAATATATTCTGTGGTTCATAAACACTGCTCATAGGATGTATTCCCTGAGGGCTGTGTTTGTAAGTTCTAGGGTAATAAACATCAAATGTTAATACAGTCCTGCACTGTAGCTTCCATTTTCTTTTAAAATCTCTCCAACTTGGAATAATTTATTTTTTAAGCCATGGATTAATTTATGTCATAGAAATCATCCTCCTAAATTTATTATTATTTTGGATATACACATTTTTATAAACATAGAGCACTCCATTAAATAGTAGAGATGTTTATAAATTTAAAAGTCTAAGTCCCTTCTTTTCTTTTCCTGCTGCAGGTTATACCCCATTCCCCTGAGATCTATACTGCTAACAATTTGACATACTTACTTTTTTACTGGGGAATTCATCTCTCTTTAAAAAATTTATTAACACATGTTTGTGATACATAATAACATGACACATAATCATCATGGGGAGTTGGTCCATCTACATATCACATCTTAGTCCTTGATTTTACACAAATAGAATTCTGCCAGGTATACAACTCTGTAACTTATTTTTGTTTTCTTTAAGACATATTTCAAGTGTACCATTGGAGGAAGCTGGGTACATAGATTCACTGTACTCTTTTTCTTTCACTGACTAGTGAGCCAGTAAATACTTAAAAATGAAATGTTTTTCAAAAGAAATGAACTTTTCACTTTAAATATATCTTAGTCTATCATACTACTCCAGTGTATTACAGCTACTTCATTGTTTCAAATATTTCTCGTATACACAGTAATTCTTTTATTCTGCTTCTTGATAGTTACACTGTTCTTCAGTTTTGTAATATTACAGCACTGGTGTCATATACAACATTGGACTTTCATCTCCAGTTGTGATACAATTTGACAAATGGAGGTCTTCACACTCTTCCATTATTCTTCTGTGAGGCATACATCTCAGCTTTACAGTTGTGCCAGGAAAGTTTTAGTATTAGCACATTTGCATTTTTGAAAGCAACATGTAGTCAGCATAGATACTGGATGATTCCAGGAAGGTTGGTGTCTGCTCCTCCATGGCAGCCACTGTCTCCAGCCTGTCCCCTCCTGGAGGACGACATGCTCACCAGATCCTTTCCATGTGTTCAGAAGAATCTCGAGGTTTGTGTGACTGAGCAGCCTTCAACCTTGACACAAGCAAACAAACAAAACCATCTGCATATTCAACAGGAGAGGAGAGAAAAAGCTTCCCCATGTTGGTTAAAAACACAGGCAAAGAAAGAATAAATTTATAAACTCGATTGCTTAAAATCGTACAGGGCCTTCTGAATTTGGCACCTCATTTGACAGCCAGGGACAGGCTTCACCAAATTTGTTTTGAACATTAATATTTGTCATTATAATACATATCCATTTTGATATGTATTAATGTAGCAAATGTACTGTTTTCAGCTCATGGTACCTTATTTATTTTTTTATTAGTATATAAAAATAAATAAGACACTACCCACGCACCCAAAAGTGGTCTATGTAAACCAGCAGTACTTAGCCTGTTTGGCAGCCACAGACCCTTTGAGAACCTGGTGAAAACTGAGGAACTAAAATACATCTGTGCTGATGAACATATAAATCTTACAGGTATTACACACTACAAGTGAAAAAAAAATGGGCAAACGAAAGAATAAGAGATCTCCAAGCTGAAGCATCGAATAGGGAAGAATATGCTCAGACCTTGAGGTACCTCTCATTTGTAAAGTGCTTTTTCCTACACATATCCTCCTGTGGTAAATGAATCCACTCTTGTCAGATGAGGCAAGCTGCTTAGAGAGACAGTATGACTAGCTAGAAGCTGGCAAGACTCTTAACTAGAATCCAGGTCTGACACATGTGCTGTTTTGCCAAAAGAACTTATAACTAATATGCAATGCCGTGATCAAAATTAAAAAAATGAAATCCTGGTGTCCATTAAGTGAAGATGAAAAGTTTCAACCATTCATCAGTTTTGCATATGGGTATTTCTTTCAACTCTCCCTTCCTCCCTCTCACCTCTCTTTCTCTTTCTTCCTCTCTCCTCTCCCTCTCCAAATTTTTTAGACAACGAGGTCCCCCTATTAAATTGCATATTTCTTGAAGACTAAGACTATAGCTAGTTTGTTTCCATTTCCTCAGTGCTTGGCAAATAGCCTGACACATAGTCAGCACTCATTGTCTGTTGGGTGAATAAAAATTTATTATACAAAGAACGAGATTAGAGATATTAGCTTCCACTAAATGTTTTCCTAAATTCCGCTTTCAAAAATTATCTCTAGGACATGAAAAGTAGGATCATCAGTTCATTGACATGTTACTCTTTGTTTCTCTTGCATTTTTTATTTTCCCATATTTAACTGCCTGTGATATTTGATAAGTGGAGCCAAGCTGGGTTTAGTTTAAGCATCTTAACACTAAGCAGTCTTTCACTGCACATAATGAAAAAATTTTCCATGTTTTATGCCAAAATGGAAGAAATATCAAGCAATAATTTAATTATTTAAATTAGTTGCAGGGTTTAGATTTTTTTTTAGCTGAAAGCTTATTAAAAAAAGAGAGCAAGAAAAAAAGAAAAAGTCAAACTGTAACTTACTCCTCAGTCCAAACCAAATAACAACTTTGAAAAGCAATGCGGTTGCTAAAGCAGTGAATGAATAGTTTAGCCCCTCTTGAGTCTTGGAAAATGTGCCTGTCCTTGCCAAGAAGTAGAGGAGTAAGTCTGTAGTTCACTTAACTTCACTGAATTTCTTGAGGGTAGGGTCTGTTCCTGATCCATCGTTGTGTTATAGAAGATTATCTGACACATAGTAAATATTCAGTAAGATTTTATTAAATTAGATTTTTTCAAAATGTATATATCCTTAATATATGGTTATATATATATATATATATATATATATATATATATATATACTATTGTATTAATATTCTTTTTAGGTGGACACTCTAAAATGACAACCCTCTTATCTTCCTATACATAAACTGAAAAAGTCCATAGTATTCCTTAGTATGTGTGTGACAATTAGAATTTCATCTCGTAGTGCATTTGCTTAATCTATGCTGGCTAAAGCCACCCTGTTCAGTACCAATTCCTTACAATACTGCCTCTGAAATATTTTCCTAAATAAATAGATAAATAATCTGCTATGCCGTGTAGCTAATATATACTTTATACTCAGCCAATCCTGAGTGGAGTAGGGACAATATTACTCAGCCTTCGGCAGCAACTTCCACTCTCCCACACAGACACAGGGGCTCTGCTGCTGCTTGCATGCCCATGATTTTACACTGCAGGTTGCTTCTTGCATGGATGACTTCCAGGGTCATTTTAACCTTGGTGAACAATACAGATCCGCAACAGCTGACAAAGGGAGCAGGTAATAAAGCTGGATTTACACAAAGTAGAAAAGGGAATATACAAAAACTTAGTTTTATTAAGACACAATGTGCTTTTAGGGAAATGGTTGATGAGACAAGACAAAGATTAGCAGGTAACTGGGGATTTGTGAAAGTTACACAACAGTATCAACAGTAGAGGAAATGTCACTGTAGCCTGGGAGGCAACTGTGACCTGAAGTAAAGCACTCAGAGGAATTAGAGAAACCAGGAGAATAATTAAGAAAGCACTCCGGGAACATACTATAACAAGTCTAGTTGAGCCAGTTCCATTAGAATTTTCAAAAAGTAAGGCTCACTGACATTATGAACCTTTTAAGTGCCGCACAACTTGGAAGCACCACATTCTTTAGGACCAACAAGGTAGTCCAGGAGAAAGTCCAGGCTGCCTCCTTATCTAAATTACTTTTGCAACAAGGAAAGCTGAAGTGAGCAGAACCCTTGGAACAATTGCAATACTTGACCCCTAGTGACTCCACTTCCTCTAAGATCACCTCCCCCCATCCAGGGAGTGAATCTTAAGGACTCCTTAAAAGGGAAACAGGACAACTCTGCATCTGTTCCACATGCATTCTGGACCCACAGTGGCTGGATGAAATGTGGTCCCTCGTCCCTCTCTACCGGCACCCTGGCACTTCATAAATATTTAGCACTATAAAATCTACTTCCAGGAAACAGCTTGGAAATGAGTTGCTTTATTTTTCAGCAGCTGCTTGAGAATTGTACATTTTGCAGAAACTAAGTGGACTTGTTAATAAAAACAAATTAGTCCATGTGTTATATGATATTCTTTTAGCATGTGTTTCAAATCTTCATGCCCCAGCAAAAAGTTCCTTTAATAAAAGGGAATGGCTCAATTTTTTTAATTAAAATGATAGCAAAATCCATATGAACACTGAACCATTGAACGAATGTTTGAGCAGCATACATGTCCAGTATCGTACTGTTGTGTTCACCAAGACTGTGGCAGTGAGCAAGGTAGACAAGATTTTATGGTGATGACATTCTGAAAAGCAAAAGTAAATGCACAAATAAAATAGATACACACTATGACATGTGCCATAAAGAAAAGTGGAGAAAGGTCATAAAGAATGATGAGGGATGCTGTTGTACAAAGGATTAACATATCAGAAAAGGTGACTGAAAGTTAGAGTCTGAAATGCATTAAGAGTGCAAGACCATAGATACCCAGAGTTCCATGCTCAGTAGGACAGTTGAGCATGTGTGTTTGGCCACACTCAGGGAAATACAGCATGTAAACCAGTGTGTTTGGATAAGGTAAGGAGTTGAGGTCAGAAAGATGGCAAGACATCATGTTTTGCAAGGTTTTATAGATCATGCCAACACCTGAGGAAATCACTGTAAATGTTACAGAAAGTCACTAGAAGCTTCTAAGTAAGGCATGCCTCGATGAAACTTGGATAAGACACTATCAAGCAACATTAAAACAATTCAAGTACAGGCTTCTGTTTTGAGTCATAAAAGAGCTAGACACTTAGAGAACTCCCTCCTGGTTTGGCACACCTCGGGCTATACACACACTGCAAGTGTATGTCTGTTGAGTTGGCAGAAATATAAAGGAATTCCTTAGGGTCTAAAAATGTAAGTCCAGAGGGATAAGCAAGCATGTGAGCATAAATTCCTGGTGACTTAGGATCTGAATTTAAAAGCCCTTTCCTCTAGAAGGTAAGAGACATATCCTGAGATTTAAAGGGTAGGATACTGGAGACTAGTCATAAAGTCATGGCACTCCTAGTTGATGCCTTATTGGTTTGAAAAAAATCTTTCTGAAAAATTTTAAGTATAATATTGCAATCACATACAAATTTGGGGATATAGTTCATAAGACTTTTGAGGCAAAAAAAAAAGGAGAGAATTTAAAGTAGAATGGGGTTAAGAATTCCCACAGAATCCTGCTTCTACCAGTACAAATCATCTCAGGAAAAAAAAAATGATATTTTTATATATGAGCTTCAAAACATCTCACAGAAAAAGTTCATACAAAATAAAAATGTTTGCCATTGAAACTCAGTAAACACTAAGAAAATAAGCCACCATGAATAAAAGATGACCAAAACTAAAAACCATAAAATCAGACAAATGTCTATTTTTATTCAAAGTATCAACTAGAGAACATAAAAATGTTTCAAGAATTATTTCAAAAAATAAGACAAAGAAATATGAAACTAACAAAATTTAGTAGGCAGTTTTGAAAATGAGCAAAATATATTTCCTAGAAATAAAAATAAAAGTTAAAATTAGAAATTCAATAGAGAAATTAAAAAGCAAGTGAAGAAAATATAAAAAATGAAGCACAAAGGAAAAAAGAATATAAAATTAAGAGAAGCTAAGACATATAAGAAACATCAAAAAAAAGCCTAATATATGTTTCAGTAGAATTACAGAGAACGATCATAGAAAGAATTAGAGCATGGAAATATTTGAAGAGGAAATGGACTTACAATTGTCCAAAACTGAAAAACCAAATACCCAAATTTAGAAACACCAAGAATGATAGCAAAAAAAGAAAAAAAAAAGAAGGCCTATAATCCTAGTACTTGGGAGGCTAAGGGAAGAGGATAGTCACAAATTCAGAGTCAGCCAGGATTATCTAGTTCAAGTCTAGCCTGGAATATAGCAAAGACTCTGTCTTACAGAGAGAGAGAGAGAGAGAGAGAGAGAGAGAGAGAGAGAGGGGGGCAATAAATAAAGAAAAATAAGTAAACCATGGTTAGTCATATAGTAAAACTATGTAATGAAAGCAAAAAGATAATTTTGAAAATTTTTACAGTCAGGATACAAATGAATAGCAACAAAAATATAAATAACACTGCTGTTAAAGCAATTAAAGGAGAATATAATTTGCATATCAAAAATAACAAAAGCTATAAATTATCTAGCTAAATATTTACTTTGATTACTAAAAAAATAAAAGAAATATGATATTAAGAAAGAAAAAATAAGCCAGCAGGTGTGGTGATGCATACCTGTAATCTCAACACTCAAAAGGCAAGAGGATTGCCACAAATTCAAGTCCAGCATCCTGTACACAGTGAGTTCAAGGCCAGACTGAACTATGTAGTGAGACCTTGTATCAAAAAAAAAAAATAGAAGAAAGAAAAGAAATAATAAATACAAGGATATTTTTCCAAAGAAAATGTAAAATAATCAACAGGTAGAGAAAAAAAGCTCAACAACATCATTAATCATCAGGGAAGTAAAATTCAAACCACAATGAGATATCACTTCATACCTCAAGGATTAACAAAAATGTGAAGGAGTTGAGACTCTCATATACCACTGATATAAAATAGAATGGCCAATTTGGCAGAAAATAGAAAAAAATGATAGAGGACCACTTTCTAATTCATTCAAGAAGTTTGGAAAACCTTGATAGAGAAAACTAAGAATAGGACAAAAGAATCTCATTCATAAACATAAAAAAATAAGCAAAACATTAGCAAGTCCAGTAAAGCAATGTGTAAAAATATGACTCATAATTTGGGCTTGGGATTTATTCCCAAGTACAAATTTAGTACAAATTTATAAAAACCTATTAATGTAGTTCACTATATCATCTAATGAAATCAGGGGAAAATATGATACTGCAGTATATCAAGAAGAATTTAATAAAATTCAGCAACTGTGATAAAATCTCTTAGCAAAGTAGGAGGGGAAAGGAATCATTTTGACCTGGTAAATGGTGTCTATAAAAATCAAGAGCCACCATCATATTCAGTGGAAAAACACTACAAGAATTTTTTATTAAAATCACAACTAAGCAATGATGCCCTCTATCACCATTTCTACCAATAATGTATTAAGATCCTAGCTGGAAAAGCAAGGAGAAAAAAAAAGAATGAAACTATAGAAGTACTAAGAAAGAAAAAATAAAACTCTAGCATTCATAATTAATGTAATTCTACATAGACATAGCAAAAACATTTTCAAATTCTTAAAATTAATTAGAGAATTTGGTGGTGTTTTGGATATAAGAACAATATAAGAAGTCAACTATAGCTGACTAGTTACCAGACATAAGCAGTGGAAATTTTTATATCTTCAAAAAGTTACCACTCTAACAGCAATTAAAAATACAAGCTGCTGAGGAGAAAAATCGTATGAAATATGTGTACATTTTTAAATATAAAAACTAAGTAAAAGAAGCTGGATCTGGTGGGCCCAGACCTGTAATCCCAGCACTCTGCAAGGCTGAGACAGTAGGAGCATAAATTCAAGCCTAGTGTAGACAATTTAGCAAAACCTTGTCTCAAAATAAGAAAGGGTTGGGAGTGTGGCTCAGTGGGAATATTTAAAAGGTATGTATGAAGCACCAGGAGGGTGCCACACTCTGTGCTAGGCAGCAGAAATACAAAGGCTAGTCATGAGGTAGGAGGTTAGGACTGGGGTAAACCAGACAACGAACCCAGCAGTATGTATATAACAGAAACCCACAGCTAAAAAGAGAGAACAAGCCTGAACACTGGGCCCAAAATGACTCTGGGTTTAATGCTTCTAAGCATTGTACATGGAACCGATCATAAAGCAGTACGCGATACGCTCAGTTCTTCATTTGAATTCGGTGCCATTCAGGGAACCAAGCAGAAAAGTACTGCTCCTAATCCTTCATTTGAATCTGGCCCAGTCGGATGTTATTCTTAATCCTTAGTTTACACATGAGCATGCCCAGTTTAAAGATACTGTTCCGGAGACTTCATTTACATCTGGAGAGAGGCCCAGTGAGTTTTTGATAGGATAACTGTCCCAATGTCGTATTTACATGAGTGGAGGATCTATCAGGTATTTTGGAAAATAAAGTCCCCTTTCTCTTTATCATCAGGGTGCTGCGGGCTTTCTTCACCCACCTGCTCTCACCATGGAGAATGTACTTTTTTTTTTAACTTTTAAAAACTCTACACCATCACTGCCTTTTCTGTACGTTTGTACAGTTCTTTTCAGGACACCACAGACCTGTAAAGAATCCCCACCACAAGCACCATCTGGTAACAGTGAAACATCACATTTCTACTCTCCAGTGCCCGCAGGACTGGAACCCAAGAAGTAAATGGCTGCCTTGAGGTGGGACAAAGCCCTATAGAAAGAAGTCTTTCCGAATACGGTGTCAGGAACGGGCTATAGTCAAGGGGCTGAGAAAAGGGTCATACAAAATTGGGGCTACTTGCACTGATTCTTGAGGATTACTAGGACTTGTCCAGAAGAGCAAAGAAGAAGACAGAATAAGCAATGCTTGCCAAGCAGTGGGAACAGAATGGTGACAGGAAGAGGTATGAGGCATTCAAAGAACCCTGCTTTCCACAGCCATCCCGACTGGCAACAGATGTGCTGAGGACGTTATCACTTCACCACTTTTGTTCCCTCGTTCTGTCATATCCCACTAGCTCTCCCCATCTTTGTCAAATAAGCTCTCTCCTGGCCTGAAGGTCCAATTCAACTCACTGTCCTTACCACGCCCCACCCCACTCCATCAGGGTCCCCCTCTCCCCTCTGTTCTAATAGTACCTGATGGAATGCCAGCTATGTGCTCCTGTCTACCAAACAGCAATTCAGCCATTTCTACTAGCTTCACAGGACTACAAGCCAACAGTGGAGTAAGCACTAGAAGCATATGTTGCAAATGGACTCTCACTGCTCTCAGTACAGTCTCCTCTACAGCTGCTCTCAGATTGTGATTTGAAGGAAACCAGCTTTGTTGTTGGTTTTATTTTGTTGCATGACATCACATTGAACTGAATGGCCATTTTCTAACCAAGCAGGAGACCAAAAGACAAAATCTGTATAACCTTTAAGCCTTTAGAGTAAACTGCATCCTGCTTGCTTTAAAACAGTATGGATACCCCTCCTTCTTCCCCTTCAATTTCCTCTCTAACTAAAATGTCCTGTGTAAATATGAAGATGATGATTACAGGCTGTTGGGTTATGTTCCACTGGTTATAACACCTTTTACACATCAGTCTGTGCACCACAAAGCAAGTTTAGCTGGATGCCCAGAGAAATCACTTCTGATATTTCCTGCTACTGTACTCTTTCTACACCATAAAACATTAATAATTTTGTACAATTCAAAGGAAATGATGCTCTCCCCCAGCACCCCATGCTTTTAAGGAAGTATGGCTATATGGTACAGGTGGAGGAGCCCTGCACTCAGACTACTCAGAAAAATACTGTTGGCAACTTGAGGAAATCTAAATCTTTAGAGCCTCAATTTCCTCTCTTCAAGGGAGCGATAATGTCACTTGCTCAAACTATCATCGTGTCTTCTGGGAAAATCAGAAGGGTCAGTGACTGTTAGCAGTTTGAGAAGTAAAAAACTGCATGCCTGTTTACTAACACTAACCAGTATGAGCTGATAAACATTTTCTTTAGCATGTGCATAAGTCCTTCAAACCTGTTAAATCTACCTGCGATGAGTTAACTCTTGTGAAAATACCCAGAAAGTTCATCAAGGATGTCACTTGCTTTAGACTGTTAAGACTAATTCACAGCAAAATTTATCATCTGTCTTTAGTATCTTCCAACTTGCCTACACGTTCTCTTAAATAAAAGTAACTATTTTTATTGGTTACATTATCAGGTTGCACTGTCATCAGAGTAACAAATCTCTAAATTTCATCTTGCATATTCCTAGGGTTCAGTTAAGTTAAAACATTATATAGTATTTCTTGATTCTTCATTATCAAAAATTCTCTCTCTCTCTCTCTCTCTCTCTCTCTCTCTCTCTCATTTCTGATCTAGGTGGAGATCTTTTTTTCATTGCCTGTTAAATATTCAGCCTTTAGAAATAGAAATCATCCCTACATCTGTATTATATTCATCCATAATTCAGATAGTGAAGTACTACACAGACTTTAAAAAAAATTTTATTTTATTTTGAGGGGTTTTATTTTGGTTGTTTTGTTTTGTTTGTTTGTTTGTTTGTTTGAGACATAGTCTCACTGTGTAGGTCAGGCTGACCTTTAACTTACTATGATAGCCCATGCTGGCCTTGAACTTGCAGCAATCCTTATACCCCAGCCTTTTGAGTGCTTGGATTACAGGCTAGAGACACTATACCCAGTATTATGCAGCCTGTTAAAATTACACTGAAAATCTAGCTTTACTAAGGTAAAAAAAAATTCATCACATAGTTAAATATTAAATGAAAACAACATTATGAAGTGATAGTGTGGTGTGATCTCATTCTTGTAACAGGAAGTGTACACTTGAATTACCAGACAGCAAAAAAATCTGGATATATAGAAACACTGGATAATTATTAAGTGCATAGATACTAGTGTTAGACTGACACAGATTCAAATCCATCCTCTGACTAACTGGATGACCTTGAACAAGTTGTTTAATCTTCCCCAATCTAATTTTCTTCTTTTTTAAAAGGAAGAATAACTAAATTTGCTTCCCACAGTTGTTATGAGAATTAAATGGGTAAAATGTTTTAAGCATTTAGCATGGTACCTGGATCACAGGAAGTTAATGGTAAATGACAGTCATTACTATCATGATATTTGAGAAGGCACCAATTGTCTATTCTCATCACTTCTGGGGAGGAACTTTGTACTCCATCCCCACCTTACTCAGCCATTCTAAAGCATTAATGTGTACTTTTGTATGTGCATATTGCACAAAAGGTATTCTTCTGCAATGTGTTTTTTTAAGATTATGTGAAACTATCATATTCCTCATTGATCTCAGTTTTTTCACTAGGTTCTGTATTTTGGCGGTCCACCATCCACCCCATCTTGCTGTGTGTTCTTCTGATTTATTCCTTCTACCTGCTGCTTAGTACTCAATATTTTATCTATCTGCTCCCTCAGCAATTGCTTCCTAGTTCCCACAACTACAAGTAAAATTACATGAATTCTCTCATGCATACTTCCTTAAGAATTCATGTAAGATTTTCTATGAAATATATAATTAGGACTGGAACTGCTGGGTTACAGATCATGCATATTCTTAATTTGACTAAGCAGTACTAGATTCTTTCCAGATAGGCCACGGCAGTCCACTGACAATGATGAGGTTCCTGTATCCCTGCATCTGCACCAATATTTGGCCTCTTGCATCTTCCTAAGTTTTGGCAGTCTTCTAAATGTGAGGAGAAAACTCACTGTTGTTTTAATTTACATTTCTCAGATGAGTCATAACTTGTGGCATCATTTCTCATATGTGCAGTAGTAATCTGTTTCTTCTGTAAATATCTTGCATATGTCTTTTGCCTATTTTTTGTTTTACATCTCAGCCTTTCTTGTGTTGGTTTGCAGCAGTTGCTTATGTCATTAATTTAGCTCTTGTGTGCCTTAGACCTTTCTAACACATTTCCCATATTGTTATCTGTGTAATAACTGTGTCCACAGTGTCTTTCTCAAATAGAAGTTCTTGCTATCTGTGTTGGATACTTTTCTCTGTTGTTGAGACGAAATACCTGACACCCAACATGAAGGAAGGAAAGATTTATTTCTTACAATTTTTGGTGGTCTCTGTCCATAATCAGCTGGCATGGCACTGGGACAACACTTCAAGGCAGCAGCTAGAGCAAAAGGGCTCTTCTCCTGGCTTATATTGTACACACCCCCGCCCCTTCCAGGGTGGGGTAGCACTCACAAAATCTCCTCCTTGCCCTCCTCTGCACAGGATGAAGATATTTACAGAGTAAGAACCCTGGCTCTGCTGAGTCTCTCAGTGAAACTTTTAAACTGCTCAAGTTGACATAATGTATCAACCATAACACTATCTACAAACCCAAAATCATCAATACTTTGCCTTATGATTTGTGCTTTTTAAAATTTTCTTTGGTTAGGTCACAAAGAAATTCTCCTACATTGTTCTCCATGCACTGTGTGCAGTTGTACTTTTGTGTTTTAGGCTTTAACCCATGTGGTGTCTGCATGTATAAGTATGTGAGGCAGGAATCCAGTTTAGTCTCTACAGTGAGCTAACTGTTCCCATGTAAGCTTCGAGGGAATGCCCTCTTTACACCCTATACACAGAGGTCTGTGTCTGGATTCTCTGTCCTATTTCATTAATCACTTCATCTGGGAGATGTTTATTTTGCTTTCATCTTTTCTAACATGTGCCTTATACCAGTGCACCACTGTTTTTAGTGCTGTTTGGCGGTGGTTTTAATATCTGTTACTAGTAGGGCAAGATCCTCCTTTCATGTTTTTAAATCCCTCTTGCCATTCATGAATGTTCATTCTTCTAAATAAATTTTAAAGTTTATAATGTTCCTCCAAAAATCTAAACATTTTATGGCATTCTATCAAATTTATAGATAAAATGGGAGAATTTATGTCTTTCTAATATACTATGTCATTCAAAAGCATAAGATTTCATTCATTCAGGTCTTTTGTGTCCTTTACTCTCATTTTAAAGGTTTTTGCTTCACTGTAAATGTCTTTTATATTACTTTATTCAAATAATTCCTATATTTAATATTTTCTTGGTAATGGGAATCATGTACATTTGTTATATTTTCTAATTGTCTAACGCTTGCTAGTGCTTAAATAAAAACAAATACATATATTCAACAATTTTATTCAGTTCTCATACTGTATCTTATGCTTTGTCTTTGGAATGTGTCTGAATGAATGATCATGTTCCATGCAAATTAAGACAGTTTTCTCTCTTTCTGCATTAGTAAGTTATATTGTAATGACAACTTCCAAAACTCAGTGACTTACAACAATGAAACTTTACTCCTATAAGGTGTTGAATATATGTTAACTATATCTCTGCTCAATGTGTTTTCTTATTCTGTGAGTCACACTAAATAGAAAGCCCTAATCAGGAGCACGCCATTCTCACAGCACAGAAGATAACACAAGAAAGTGAGCAAATCCACACTATCACTGCTACAACTTGTGCTCTGAAATGTCAATACTATCAAACCTATCCATACTCATTGCCCAAACAAAGCCTAAGTTAAAATCTAACAACATTAGGGTAAAATGTATTCTGTTCCCAGAAGAAGTGTTTACAAATCACATGTCAGTGTGCAAAGCAGTAGTGAATAACTGGAAATATAACCTACTATCCCTTCTGACCTTCGATGTTATTCCTCTTTTCCTTAACCTTTAGCCAAGACCTCCAGCAGTAACAATCCTTGTCTTCTATTTTACAGAGAATGATTCTGAAGGGTCTCCATTTGTATAATACTTATTATAGTTCCCAGGTCAAAATAACCTTTATTAAATTAAGGAAATCTATCACTCATGGGTTCTGCCTGTGTGAAGCTGCCAGACTCAGCGTGGCACCTGCCCAACATGGCGCTGGACAGTGCCTCCCTTCAGTGCTGACTGGCACATTCTTCTTCCAAACCCAAAACCAAACTCCTCACTCTGCGTGAGCACACCAACAGCCCCCCAGTCAGCTCTCAAAGCTTCCCTCTGCCTGCCCCTTCAAACTCCACACCTGTCAAACTGAACAGAAGCTCAAGAGCTCGCAGCTTCTTTGTCTGACCCAAGGAGATGGTGTACTTTACTGCAGCCCTCCCGTATCCCCAAGAAAGGCCATTTTATTTGTCCCTTTCTTTGCTCTCAATTTTCTAACTGCACCAAGGAAAGACTTATCAATCACTATTTCCAGTTCACTGTGAGTTTTGATAACAAATTTATGTTGAAACATATCAAATAATATATATAATATATATTAGTATCAAATAATATATATATTTGATTTTGATTAGTAACACATATTTTTTCCATTAGTCTACTAATTCACTAACAGATGTAAATGAATTTTCTCTGCTAAACCAGACTTACCTGTCTCAAATAAGCACTACTTGATCTCGATTTATTTTTAAATCTACAGTTATGTTAGCTAATGTTTTATTTACTTTTTAATACATGTTAATAGGCAAAAATAGCTTATTAATTTGTTGTGTGTAGCATTCTCATCTAATTTTGGAATAAAACTAGATTGTTACACATAAAATGATATGTATCTATTTTGGCCTTTTCCCATTTTCCTTAATAACTTCTATAAGATAGGAATTAATTTTCCTTGAAAGCTCAAAAGTTTATAATAAGATAATCTGGGACTGAAGTTCTCTGAGAAAGGCAAGACTCTGTCATTTTCAACTTATTTAATGTACATCAATGCACTTAAATTATACATTTCTTATTGGCACAAGTTTCAGCATTTCATTTTTTGTTCTATGAATTTATTCATTTAAACTATGTCATTGAACTTACTACTGTATAGCTGCTTTAAACACTTGATCTTAAGATTTTTTTTTAAATCTATGGCTACATTGAAGACTGTTGGGTGTGAGAGAAATATAATCTATGATAGAGATTTTCAAGGGGGGTTATAATCTCTAAGGTATATGCCCTCAAGCTCCCAGTTCACTATCAATATTTCATAAATGATAATTAATGGACACTATCTGATGTACAGATTGCACAAAATGTTAGAAATTATTCCAAGGGTAGGATTAAGGGTAATTTGTATGTCTAGTATAGTCTACATTCTGTTGACAAGATACTGCTTTTATACAATCAGAAACAACTAAAACTATTTCTATTTTTTACTGAAATTAGTCTATAAATCTCACCTAATTTAGAAGTTATTTTCAAGCACCCATAGTCCATTGAGATGTGGTATTTCCTGCATTCACAGGCAGACCTGCTTCTTGGGTACGGAAGTTATCTGTAAACAAGCAAAGCCTTTTGGGAGCTGTGGGAGGTAGTGGGGAATCATGCCCTGAAACTCCCCGTGCACTGTCAATATTTTATAAATAATAATAATTAGCAGACACCAGCTGACCCTCTGGGATTTATACCAATTTGTTTTCTATAAAAGGATATTTTAATATAGCCAGCTATGGGTTCTTTTTTACAATTTGCAGTTGAAATTCTGGAACATGAGTTATTTTTTCTGGTTGTCTTTTTTGTCTTTACTCTCACTCAAGCAAGGGTTTTATTAAGCAGGGTGTGTTTTACTTAAGGCCTCGAAAACATACTTTTTGAGAAAAACTGTTTTCTTGGTATTTTGTGATGAGTGGAGCCTTATTTCTCTTTGGGCTTTAGCATGTGCTATGTGTAGGCCTTGAGGGTTCAATGAAGCTGTTTTCTTTTGAAAAGCTGTCAGCCAGCACAAATTAAATCCAGTAATTGAAAAGACATAGCCAAACAAGTTCAGCTAGTTCATATACATTGTAAAACAAATGAGGAGCACAAATAGAGGAAGAGATTTTTACCATTTTCCCTTTCTACTAAATGTCTTCAATTCTCGAGGGAAATGCTTAATAGGTGCACCAGGTTGTGAAATTCAAATTAGCACATTAGTTAGAAGCACTTAACACAGTCCTTGACACAGTAAGTGACAAGCACAAACAGAGGTGATTTTTCCATATACTTCTCTGTCTTCCTTTTCTTACTGCACCAGCTTTCTCTGGGTGAAAGAACTGAGCTCTGTCTCTCTAATAATGGATTGATGTTCTAGAACAACATAGATGTATCCCTGTTAGTCACCATTCTCCTGTGGATGGGCATTCTAGTTGACTCCAGATTTTTACCACTATAAGTGATTTTCACCACTGTAAGTGAATTCTGCTCAGAAACTGCCCTTCTCAGATTCCTCCTCAGGCAAGGTTTTCCTCCACAGGCCACTCACAAGTTCCCTCACTCTTCTTCATCCTTCTACCAGGCAGGCCAAGCCAGAACAAAAGCCATCCAAAGGCCCAAGGAGGACTGGCTGGCAGCTGATATGATCTGAAGCCAGTGCTTTTGAGACACCACCATCCTGAAGACCACTGCAGTCATGATTCCTAGTGGAAGAATTCCGGTGACTAACAGAAACATGGCAGGAAGCTATTGTGACTGTGATGAGGAGAAAAACAACACCCTGGCAATCAATTTGCTGTGGACTCCAGCTCTTTTAATTCACAACTGGACAAAACCCTTGTGAGGACATCAGGTAGCCAGCCACCGATTTGGCCTGTTTTAGGTATCAGCCACTAATAATGACACTTTACTAGCAGAGTGACCCATATGTTCTCAGAAGATTCTGACGGCTCTGTTACATTGTTTTGGGTTTTTCACCTGAGCTAAGTAACACTGTGGCTCAAATCAACTGAGCTATGATATAGCTACACTGTTTGAGTTAGCTGAAATACTAAAGCCAGCCACTTTTAGCCTATTCTGTGTAACAAAGGAAGTTTAATATATTCACTCAGGGTTTACATGAGCTTATCCAGTTCCCACTGGTCATAGGATCTAACAAGTTATTGAAGTTATATGTGCTGTAAACTGTTTAAATGCTATCTGGCATTTAATCCTCCCTGAAACTGAGAAATGCTAAATAACATATATAAGTTACACATCCATATTTTATTATAAATGATCAGCTTATTCCATTCTAGAGGCTAAAGAGTCCCTCAATCTGCCATCTGCAAGCTAAAGACCCCAAAAAGCCAGCTCTAATCCAAGTTCAAATGCCTCAGAACCAAGAGAACAAATTGTGTAAGTTCAGCCCTAAGACCAAAGGCAAAAGACCAAGGAAGCCAAGTTCCAAGGAAAGTTCAAAGGCCTGAGAACTTGGAGCTTTGCTGGTATATGATTCAGTCTGAGACCAGAAGACCAGTGACTCAGCTTAGCCAAGCAGAGAAAATCCTCCCTTCCTCCACCTTTTTGTTCTACATAGATTCTCAACAAACTGGGTAATTCACAACAACGTTAGGGAGGACAATATACTCAATCTACTGTTTCAAATATTTCTATCATCCAGAGACATCTTCATAGACACAACTAAACAGTGTATAGCCAAAAATCTGGGCACCCCATGGTCCAAACAAGTTGGTACAGAAATGAACTATCACAGGAATTTTAGAATTTCACCTAATTCTGCCCTTTTACCAACCTGTGTTTTACAGTTGCTCTTTGCTGCAGGAGTAGGCTAAACATAGAGGAAAAAGTGAAATATGTGCGGAAACTCATTGCACATGCTTTTCTTCTCAGAAGGAGTCAAGTGTGGATTAGCATGTTAACAGCTCAAAAGGCCCCACAATACAAACACATATTAAATTTATCACCCAGTGCTTCCCAACCTTATTCATGCACTCAACTCTTTAAGAAGTGAGGAGTGTCATTATGATATAGAGCTACATTTTTCTAAGTGGCCATGGTCCCTGGGCTCTGAGGCAATAAAAATTGAGAATACAGTATGCAGAGGCCAGAAAATGTGAAGATTTTGTTGATTTTATGGCATCTTCCCTTTGTTACCTTGACAGCCCTGGAACAACCTAACCCAGAGAATTTTTCACAAGAAATTACAAAACTCCAAAATGAAAATTAGCCAAGATCTCATCTGTCAATTCCAGCCCACCCGTGATACACACCAGGAAGCAAGGAAGAAAAGAGGAGCCCATCAAAACGGACAATATTTGTCCTGGTTGAGTGTCTTTTCATCTTTTAATACTACAAATAAGCTATAGCCAGACTGCTTTGAACTTTTACTAGATCTCAAAAAGTCTTGAATATATATACAGATGGCAGAAAAGCATACACCCCTTACCTCTCCCACTTATACTGTTATTTATAAAGAGTTGAAGCAAAGTCCTGAATCTAAAGACATATTTGTTTAACAAAATATAAAACAATTAAAAGGAAAGAAAGCTTCTATAGGACCATTCAGAACCATCTTTTCCCTACCAAGCTCTCTGGGAGAGAATAAAAATGGGACCAACATCTGAGGGTGTTGTGATCCTTGTGAGTCCACTGATAACACTATTCCATACTCTGATTTTTATGTAATCAATGATATTAGAGCTCAACAAATTCCCACTGACATCTGACACAGAACCCAGTTTTGGGGGATGTTATTTTACCTTATCTAGATCATCTTTAAAATTTTTTTAAAGGTAAGCATAGTTGTGTATGCCTATAATCCCAATACTCTGGGAGACTGGGGCAGGATGATCACAAGTTCAAGCCCAGCCTAGACAACTTTGTGATTTTGTAAGACACTGTCTCAAAATAAAAAATAAAAAGAAATGGAGAGGTAGCTTGTTACAAAGACCCTGGCTTCTGTACTAGGGACAGAGAAAGGAGGGGAAGGGAGGGTAAGAGAAGGGAAGAGAGTGGAGGAGAGGAGAGAGGAATAGGGTGTAGGGAGGGAAGAGGGGAGGGGAGGGGAGGGGAGAGGAGTGGAGGGGGGAGGGGAGAAGAGAAACAGAGAAACAAAAATAGAAAAACAGAAACAGAGAAACAAAAAAATAAAAGAATCCTTAGATAATCTCTATTATCCAGTCCTCCATCAATAAAGCAAAATACCTAACATTTATGAAGGCTACTTACAAAATAAAGAGAGGTTTGTTTTGGCTCACAGATCTGGAGTTTCAAGTTTGGATCAGGTGGCTACATGAGTTTGGGCCTTTTGGGAGGGCAGCACATCATGAGAGTGCTTGTGGGCATGAACACTCATATCTCTCTCCAGATGGAGGATGACAGCCTGGGTCCCACACCTTTTTCAAGGGCTTGCTCTCAAAGACCTAAGTACCTCCCATAAGGCTCCGCCTCTTAAAGGTACACAGTGCTTCCCACGATTGTCACTCTGGGACCAAGCCTTTACATAAGGATCTCTCTGAGGGACATTTAACTCTTATAGCAGTATCATAATTTTAGTTCCACAGGTAAAACATATGACTCCATTTTTCTTTTAAAAAATTAGAATGTTGTGGATAAAGCTAAGGGAAAAAAAAAAAAAGCTGCTCAAAAGATTGAACAATTTCCTCAACCTCAGTTCTTTCCCCCTTCCCCAAAGTGAAAAGATTGCTTTGTTTCCCCCAATATACACACACTTTTACTTACATATATAAAACACATATTTATAACTTACACAAAATAACATAAACTTAGATTTTTTTTGCATTAGTGGTATCATTGTTCTGCAATTTGCTTTTTCAATGTAAAATATGTGTGGGCCATCTTTCATATTGATATATGTCTAGTCATTCCTTTCAAATACCATGTGGTGTTTCCTAATGATTTTACAGTAATTTATCTATTTTCATTTGGTTGGATCTAAAGGTCATTTGCAATTTGAGCCACTCATAAGCCATATGGCACTGCCATCTTTGTCCATGATTTGCTGTGCCATACAAGAGAGAGAATGGATACCTAGAGGAGTTATTGCTGGCTGCAGTTAGATTTTAATTTTCAATAGATTCTTCCAGGCAGGGAGTGAAGAACTTTCATCTGTAACAGAACCAAGGGAAGGGAGTCAAAGAGGGTAAAGAAGGTAGGTACCGTGATTGCTTTGGAAAACTCCCTGAGGTTCCTTTTTTTGGTATCAGAAATCACACTCACAACCTTGCACTTGCCTGGCAGACACTGTGCCACTGAGCTACATCTGCAGCTGAGGTTCCTTTTTAAGGTAACAGTCCCAAAACTGTTCACTGTCAGTGATAAAGCTATGGGCCCTACATTGTTTTTCAACCCAAATGCTGCCTCCTGCATTTTGGTGCTTCCTTCTATCCTTAGAGAATCTCCTTTGCACTCTTAACTGGTATTATGACCTTAACTTCCATAGAATAAGCATATGCAAACAGAGTAGAAGGCAAATATTTTACCATGGAAAGTTTACCATTAATTTTTTTCACTTCTTATTAATAAAAAAACCTTTTATTTAGTGGCAAATAGGTAAATGACAGCCAATTCAAATACTGTTAAATATATGAAATATATATAATCCAATTCTGGAATGACAGTTGTGAAAAGTTAAAGGTAGCTGGATGTAGTGGTGCATACCAGTAATCCCAACACTTGAGAAGCTGAGGCACAAGGATCGCCATGAGTTCGAAGCCAGCCTGAACTACGTAGTGAGCTCAAGGCCAGCTTGACCTACAAAGTGAGACCCTCTCTCAAAGAAAAAAAAAATTAGGGATATATTTTTGAAGTATGAAATTCTAGACTAACCAGAATAAGAAAAGAATTTAAATTTTGCTTATATATCTATCTACTGTTAATGTTGGAATTTTTTTTTAGAATCTTGAGCAATTTTTAAATTAAGTAGAAATGTTAAAAGCATCATAAACATGTCTTTGCTTGACTCTTTGGGAGTGAAATGAATGGTGAGAATTTCAGGTTCTGATGTGTTGCCACATCTGAGGCCCTTTGATGCCCCTCAGATTATACTGCTTGCCGTCTTGCTGGCCAGGCGTGCCAAAGCACAGGTGCCAATGATATGTCCTCTGAGCTGAAAATTGAAAGTCATAACTTCTCCCTCTTTCACTTTTCTTATCAAATCTTAAAAGTGTCCATCCTTGAGGAAATTATGCTCCAGGGTTTAACTGAAGAAATGTTCTGTTCTAATGTCAGTAGCATGTATTCATCTCACAGTTCTCCTCTCATACCTTAGTCTGGATCAGTGATGTGGGGGTGTTGGGAATATGATAGGCTCAGTAGGGCACAGACTGAAAGAACTATGTTTTGCAAGAAAAGAAAATGGTCTTATCTCTTTTTAGGATCTACTGGCCTTTCAACATGTATGGATGCTTATATTTTGCCTTTTCATTCTTTACAAAGTTCTGGGGTATAATTTAATACCACATGACTTCTGTGCCTACCTTTTGAAGAGAACTAAAATAAGTAGTGCACATACTTACAATTGTTATGTTCAGATATAAGATTTAAGTCTAAGGTTTAAATGTTCTTTAGTTAGAAAACCTAAAGGATATAAATGAGTCACTAATGACATGACATCTTGCTAATAAATATCCCATTATTCTTTACTAACACTTGTCGCAGTTCATCACTATAATGTCTATGATCTTTTTCCAACAATCTATAAATTGGCTGTTATTTTCCCACCTCTTTCATGACACTTTTAATATATCACATTTTTTTAAAGAGTTACACGGTATTTCAGGTTCCATGTTCCTCTGGATGTTTTACAACTTATAAATCTGGTCTCCTAATGAAAATATCCAGGAAATTTTAAGTTTTTGGTCTTACAAATAATATAAAATCTACATTTTTGAACATACACAATTGCATATAGGAATAAGAACTCAGAGGATTATTTTTAAATAGTGAAATGCCAAATCAAAGAAAACATACATTTTAAAACCTGATAAATATTGCCATATTTCTGTTGAAAAATTTATATCCATCATGTACAAGACAAATATCCCACATTTTAACCAGCAACAAATTTTATCAAATGTCACGATCATTAAGTGAAAAATGTATTATTTTGATATTTTTGTCAATTTAGTAAAGCACATTGCTTTTCTTTGTATTTCTTGTATCATTCTAAAGTTGAACATCTTTGCGATGATTGATCATTTGTTATTTTCTATAAGTTCCCTCTTTGTTATCTTTGCTCTTTTTATTTTTCTATTTTTTGCAGTGAATGGTAAAAGCTATCTGTATATAAAGACAGCCTTTGTCATGTGTGTAGCAATTTTTTGTCCTAGTTTATCATTTATATTTTCACTTTGTATTCGGAATTTCCTATTAGTATTTAAAAGTTTCAGACACTGACATAGGTAAATGTACACTATTTCCCTTTATAACTACTACAATACATCCATCTTATATATTTGATGATCTCTTCTGACTTCCAAATCGTGATTCTTACTCATATTCTGATATTTGATTCTTGTTGCACATAATTTTCAGACTTACATTCAATATCCATGTGTGCACATATACATGTGTATTAATCTCTAATAAAAACGGAAAGAGTAATAAAGTCCAAAATGTATAATAAATATTATAATAATGAAAGGGAAAGAAAGTGCTCTAAAGGATATAACTGTATGTATGTTTAAGTGTGCAAGATAGATAACCATACTACTAAGTTTTTGTTAGTTCATCAAACAGAATAGTTGGTACTGTCACTGGTTTGATTGTCCACATTTTATGCTTTGATTTTGTAACTTGAACATTACTTCTAAGATAACAATATGTAATTTATTAACTAGTGATTTCTTACTGTTTTTTTAAATTCTGTATTATTTCTACCCTTTTTTTCCGTTTTGCTTTTTTTCTCTAAAAAAAAGTAGATTAAAAACTTCTTGAAAGGCTGAAAGAATCAAATGTTCCTGTATATTTTCCACATGATCTAATATCTAGTAGCAGAAGCATTTAGACCTGGGGGAATTTCAAATGGAAGCATTACCAAGAATACTGTAAGTGCTGTGAGAATCTAGAGAGCTAAAGGCTCCATTTCACACACACACAAAAGCATAAGAATTTCCCCAGAGAAGGTGTGAAAGAGGCTCCCAACAAGCCCAAACTCCACCTTTTGCCTAAAATGAAGCTAATTTTAGTTTTTTATAATCGTGTCTCCACCCTCTTTCAACTTTATCTTGTGTCATTCTATCCCTTGCTCTTTCTATCCTGCTACCCTGACCTTCTATCTATGTTTTAAATCTCAGCCAAGTAAGTGAGTTTTTACCTAAGCCTTTGCCTGGAATGTTTTACTCCTTGATTTTTGTATTTCTAATGTGACCCTGAGATGGTGATAGAATGGATTTGTCAAAGATTGTCACTCTGCAATTAATCTCATCCTGTATGCTCTGCTTATAATGAGATGCTGACACTTCTCTGTCAAGAAGTAGTGGCCTTTGTTTCCTCACGTTGAACCTGGGTATCTCACATGGAGGTGCCCAGTGTGGCTGTGCTGCCTGCCGGCTGCCAGCCACCATCAACCATCAGACCTGTTAATGAGCAAACACTCCCATTGTTCTGTGCGCAGCCTGTAAGCCTTTGAGGGAGGCCCCAAACATGGTGAGGTGGAGACAAACATCTCCATTAGCCCTTCTCAAAATTCCTGAGCCAGCAAATCCACAAGCCAAAAACAAATTGTTTTATGTCACTAAGTCCAGGGCCTGCAGCATTCTGCAGAAGAATGAGACCCTAGTTTAAATGTCCTCAGAGAATTTGCACCACTTGATCTAAAGCCATCACCCATTTACTTCATTGCCTTGTGTAATTTTAGTGCTCTGTGCAACACTCAGAGATTCTTCTTCTCTTTGGGTTGCTTATTGTCTGCCAGCCTGCACTAGCAAGGAAACTCCACGTGGCCAACACTCCTATCTGTCTCATTTACCTCACAGTCCTCAGCACCAGCGGCAATATTTGACACACGTAAGGATACTTGCTGAATTAATAAATGGAAGGCAATTAGATTCTTCCATTAGTTTGTATTTTTGCTGCTTAATATAGCAATCTTCGACTCAGAACTTGTAAAGGGATGTTCAACAGTTTCCTATTCTGTGGCTATCTGTATACTTCAAAGAATGATGTCATACAAATACAAGTGAAAATAAGTAATAGCCAGGAGACACATAGAATGAGGTTTTTTAAATTGAGCTTAGACATGACAGATACAGAAAAGTCAAATAAGCAGAAGGAAAACAAAGCAAATCCATTGACTATTTTTTAAAAAGAATTTTCCAAAGGAACTTATGATTTTCAATCATGTACAATGAATTCAGCCTCTGTGATACAATTTGTAATTTCTAAAAACCAGTATAATCCTTTTTGTTTACTCACAGAATACCACTCTGTTGGTCAGAGAATGAATTAGACAATATGGGAAAAATCAGCTCTTTGAAATATGATTCTTTGTACTTCTTTATGTTTGGGTAGAATGTTAAACCAAAAACTTTCCCTTTCCCCTGCTTAATTAAGCACTCTGCCCCAGATGGGTTGGAATCAGTAACCAAACCAATGGAAAAATGAGAGAACCCACAATGTATAAGTGAAACTGAGGCCTTTAAAAAAAAAAAAAAACTTAAAAAAACCGAAGTCCTGGAGGGAGGGGGGCGGGGATCAGGCCGAATCTTCCTCCCTAATAAGAAGCGACGCCTCCCGCGGTCCTGGCTCGCTGGATCCGGTGGAGTCGGCCTGGGCGCCGGAGCTGCTGTGGCTCCCGCCGCGGCAGGTGTGATGGAGGCCGAGGCCCGCCGGAGCCCAGCGCTCTCGCCAGGGGAGGCCGAGGCAGCCGGCCGTGCTAGCAGAGGAAACGGCGGTGGCGGCCCGGGCTCTCCATGAGCAAGCGGAGGCGGCGACGGGTGCGGTGGCACCGGGATTTTCGGTCCCTGGGGAGGTAAAACTCAAACCCTGAGCCGCGCGTGGTGGTGCAGCCCTGTAATCCCAGCACTCAGGAGGCTGAGCGGGAGGGAGGTTGAGGCAGGAGGATCGTTGCGAGTTCAAGACCAGCCTAGGCTACAAAGTGAGCTCAAGGCCAGCCTGAACTGCATGGATGAAGACACTGTTTGAAGAGATCAAAGCATCAATTAAAAATAACTGTAACCAAGATCGATCATTTTGGAGGCCCGTTCTTCCTTGGGGAGGTGTTTTTACTATCAAAGCTGGCCGCAAAGCAGTATCCTTGTACGCCACTCTATGTTGAAATAAGACTGAAAAATACCTGCACCATTCATTGATGGATTCTTGATGTTGTTGTATGTCATCCTTAACGAAAATGAGAATTTCCCCAGAGAACTCTCTCTCCATTTTGGGAGAGAGTTTGTAGACTGTTTTCTTTACTTAATGGACACCTACAGTTTTACAACTGTGGGGCTACTTTGGATTTGGGACAAAACGGAAAAGCAGCAATACAAATCTGAAGTTCATAAAGCTTCATTAGTAATTGATCTGTTTGGGAATGAGCATGATAATTTTACAAAAAATCTTGAAAATCTTATGTCTGCCATTCAAGAAAGTTACTGCTCCAACTCGAGTGCAGGAAGATCAGCAGCGCACAATTAATATAAATCCTCCCCAAGAAATTCCACATGGAAATTTGATACGACTGGCTGTAGACAAGTTATTCTGTTCCAAGATTGAATTATGTGAAGAACATGGGTGTGGTGGCTTAAGAGAATTTTCCCAACGAGTTTTCTGCCATGGAGCACCTCCTTTTGTTGTCTTAAATATGCAGCATTGGAAATCTGAGGATCTGGCATATGTACCGTATTACTTGGATTTATCTGATCAGAAATACTTGTTGGAAGGTGCCACAGTATTTAACAAAGAGGAACATCATTATTCTGCAGCTTTCCAGATCGATGGACATTGGATGCACTATGATGGCCTCAGAAATGTGAATTTAATTTTGTTAAATAAACCCCCAGAGTTTCTCCTCTTGTCATCACTGGTTTATATTCGAGCAACAGAGAAATAAATACAGACTGGTGCTAAATTAAATTGTTTTCCCACCTGCCCATGCCCCCCCACCAATTTTCATTTTGTGTATACTTGCTATCCAAGGAAACAGTTCAACTATACTAGTTTCAGAGGTGTAGTTCCCAGTGTTTTGCTCCAGGTAAAGGTTTTATATAGAAGATCTATGCAAAAATTTGTATTTCTTTTTTATAATTCCTCGGTCATTTTTATACAAGCACATTTTATGTTGAAATAAAACATATCTGTAGTCTTTGTATTTTTTATTTATATGTACTGCAAAAGTTTTTACAATTCTATCCTTAAATCTAAAGAAATCTAAGAAAATATTTTGTCACTTGAATTCTAAATTTTTCTTTTTGGATATCCAAGTAAAACCTGGTAAAAGTTAGTATTTTAATTTGTATAAATTTCAGAGTTCAAGATACATCTGAGTGTATCTCTTTGCCCTACCTCAACTATACTCCAAAGTGCACTATTGGGATTTACTATGGATTTGAATGTACAATTTATGGGTAACTTAGTTAATTTTACCCATTGCTTTGCCTAATTCCTTGCAGCAATTTTTAAAAATAGTTATGTGAGAATTGTTTTCTGGGCTTAAATGGTTTCTTTATAATGGTAAACTACTGTAACTACTTGGTAAAATATTGTAAACCTGCCAGTGGTTTTCCAAGTGTTAAGTAAGCATCCAGTTTTAAAGTTATTGTTTGTTTGTTTGTTTGATTGTTTTTTAAAGAGAAAAAAGAATCAAGAAACAACAAAAGCAAAATGACAACAACAGAAAATAGCAACAAAAGATATCAAAGCAAGATGATAGCAATTTAGCAATGGTTGTTATATTGCATATTGTTATTTAAAGTTATTGTCCAAAAGCCAGGGATTTAGCTCAGTAGCTCAAGCACTTGCCTGGTAAGCATTAAGTTGTGCATTTGATCCCAAAAAATTAAAAATTAAAAAAGAAGTTATTCTCCAAAATATATTACATAACTACCCTAAATATTAGCTTCATAGTTAAATGTCATAGAAATTCTCCAATAAAAAGTCATTGTACAGAAAAAGCATCTATAAAAAGTAATATGCAACTGGATGCTTCTTAGTATTGGGCTAACAAAAATGTCCTTTAAATATTTGAGCAATAGCCTACAACTGAACTACATCTCCAGCCCAATATCTCTTTACCTAGCTAAGTTTTATATTGCCACAGAGGAAAAACTACATTTTTAGAGGAATACTTGCTGGCTGTCTTGTAGGTAGTAATTGGTATCATGAAGCTTTGATTTAAAATATAAATCACTAGAGTTGTATAGATATCAAAATATTTTTATAATGACTCCAACATTGTTCTTCCTTTTAAAGGAAAACCATGAAGATTCTCAAGGGGAAATACTTTTTGGAGCTTATCTCTCTTCATTTTAGTGTTTACATTTCAACACAATCTACTTTAGGTTTGGGGTTGAGACTAGGTGCAATATATTTGAAGATGTCTTCATCTTCAGTCACCTTCAGTGACTCCTCAGTTCACTGCCATATACCAAATCGCTAAGGTTTCATTCAGTAAATTAAATGTTACATTGCCTTGGTGCTGCGTTGAGATAACTTTCTATAAAAATAGATAAATGTGGGTGAAGCATTGCTGAGAATTCTTCACTCTGAGTGAATACTATGCGAAGTACTTTTACACCTAAGATAAATGTCTTATTTTACAAAAAAAAAAAAAAAAAAACTTATACCAGCATTTATTTAAATGGTCTCCCAAGGATTTGGTTTACAGTAAACTTAATCTGTAACATATTACAGTATTGCATGAATCAAAGTATATAAGAACACAAAGACTAGAATATATATGAGGTACAATTAACAAATTATTAATATCAATAAGCTATTCCTAATGCAGATTTATTCTTTTAAGAATTGCACTTTATTTGGAATATTAGTTTATCACAAAACAATGACTTACCTACCTCACAGGGTTGTTGTGAGGATTAAGATGTTTGTTAAAATCTTGACTTCCTTGAATGTGCTAATAAACATATTTTTTCTACCTCAAAAAAAAAAAGAAAGAAAAGAAAAGAAAAGAAAAATTTAGAACCTAACTGGTCTTGGAAGCTGTTCATGAAGTAAGTTTGGTTCTGCCTAATACCTTGGAAGTTTCTTCCTAATACAATAAGTTTCTGTGCATTTCAAAAATGTATGTTTCTGCCAGGGATTTAGCTCAGTGGCCTAAGCGCCTGCCTCACAAGTGCAAGGTAATGAGTTCGATCCCCGGAACAACAACAACAAAAAAAATGTATGTTTCTGGAGAAGGAAAATGGGATCAAACGAAGTGGACAGGAGAGAGAATTGAAACGATCAGATATGTATGTAACAATTTCCTAAAATGCACATAATTATCATATGTGACCAACATGTACTCATTTTTTAAAATGTTTCCTTTCCTCCTTTGTTCAAGCACCTTTTACATTCCTGTTTTCAAAATCAAAAGCGTCTTTGCTGTTTTATGAAATGTTGGGACCAATTTATCAGTGCTGTTGACTTCAGAGCAAGTTTGGAATCTCAGAAAGAAGCACAGGCCTAGAATTCATATGAAGAGTTGTTTGGGTAAACACACTTTTTTATGGATCCTTGGAAAAATAAACACCTAACAGCCATGAGCTTGTAACTTGCTTGCGCCTGTTATAACTGATAACTTACAGTGGTGATGGCTTGTCACTAAAAAATGGGCAAAATCCTTCAGCTAGAACAAGCATAAGAGATGAAGCATGGCCTGTTTGAAGCTAACTGTTCCTCTAGAATAATAAAGTGGAGAATAAATAATACTTTCCAGAGGCTATGAGGTTAAAATGAGAAATCCTCTCCTCTTCCCTGCCACCCACTGCTTAAATATCACCCAGTGGCGCTTAAACATACCCACTATGAGACCCATATTGAGATTATTTGTAACCATACCTCTCTTTCTGATTTGTTACCTATTCTGTAATTTGTATTATGCATCTGTAATCTAGCTAAAACTCTTCATGACCCTCTCCTCAAATCTGGGACATAAAAGTAAATAAATATGCAAAACATATACAGTAAAATTCACCATGTCAATCACCAGTCATTACCTACTGGCTCAGAAGACAACTTGCTAGTGACCTGAAAACAGGAGTGGAACTAATCACTAGACCAGGTCCAGGTAAGATCAATACTGTAACTTCAATTCTATCTATAGATTAATTTTACTTACTTATTCAGGAGGCCAGATACTGTTACTTTACTCTTCTGGCAGGAAGGTAATTAAGTGAGGGGGAATATAACAAATAATCAAAACAATAACAAATGTTTATACACAGATATCAGAAATTATGTCCCAATTTGTATTTATTGGGCTGGATTAAGCTAGGTCCTTACTTCCTTTCACAAGTTGAATGTCAAAAAGATGGTCCCTGAATGGGGGTTACTAAATTAATTGCTAACCTCTGAATTTGCCTTCCTACAAGAGGAAAACAAAATGGAACCTAAATAGATTTCTTCTACCTACTGAGTCTATTTGCAGACTTTTTTTTCGCACAAATTTAATGCCTTTCCTGTATGCCAATACTTTTAGTCTAACTATCCCTTGTTATTTTCAAACTTTCCCTTCCAGTTCTTATTTCTGATCTATCTTTGCAATCATAGTTATTAGGAAAAAGTTTGTTCCAGGAACAATCATAAAATAACCCAAAGCCAATCAGTTGAATAACCACAATCATCATCATTATCATCATCAATCATCACCACCGTTGTCATTATCCTTAAGAAAGGAAGGCAAATGCCAGCCTGGTTTTAAAATAATGGATCCTAGCAACCTCAAAATTCTTGAGTTCCATTTGTGTTAAATTTAAACTGAAAAATCTACGTTTTCTTTACTTCTTCCACCACAATACAAATCCTAGCTCAAGAAAATAAAGTTTTAGGAAGTTTGGGGGTTTTTTGGGAACAACTCAAATGGCAAAGTTGGAAATCAAGTGATTCTGACACAACAGTGATTTTGGTAAGTTGACTGCCAGTGAGTATACAATATGGATGAAATTCCTCCTGAAGTGCATGTGAATGTGTTTAAGGATAGAACACATAGGGTAAAACACATATCAAACTTTTTCAAAAACTCATACATTTGCAAAATTGTCTGATGCAACTCCAGAAACTGGGAGCTCATGCAGACCCTGAGGTCTTCAAGCACATGAGCAGAGTAAAACAAAGACAATTTAACATGTAGTTCCAATGCAGTAGCTGATGTTGGGCCATGGGTCTTCACCTCTAGCACCCACAATTATTCTAAGGCACTTTGTAGACACATCGTCTTGATTTATATATGCTATCCAATCAGGTTCCCCAATCCCAAAATGTAACCCACCACTGAGTTTCAAATTTAAATGTAGCAATAATGTGTTATTCTCATTAGTCCTCATCTTGCTGGTTTTGACTCACTGGGTTATCATATGAAGACTAGTTTGAATCTTAATTCAGTTGCTCAGGGAGTTGTCATACAACAAGATTTGGACCCAACATCAGTGTGTTCTGGGTTTGAGCTGTTATCAGTGATATTCTAGATAAGGCTCAAAATCCTTCTCAAATAGGGCTACAGCCTCATTCAGTCTGATTTGCCACTTGAGATCAAATCTATTCAACATGCCTGCTTTAGAACTTTCTGTCTGCATTGGAATTATTCATGAATGGGGGTCAGAATCACCAACTTTAGTACCTAAATTCGTCTTGAGATCTGTTTAAAATGTCTGTCCCATAGCAAGCCTGCCCAAAACATTTGAAAGTTATCTTCCCCAAACCTGGGTGAGCTCCCCAGAGCCACTAGTGTTTGCAGTCACTTTCTCTTAGGTCCCATCCTATTCTCATCCCTCTCCAGAGTGGCCTGCTGCTCAGAGGGAACAGAGGGGCAAACTCCAGTGGTTCTTTCCATGTTGTGACTGAAAACAATCAAAGCAGATCATGAATGTATCAAGCCATATAGCAAAAAGAAAAGTGAATGGAACATTAAGTACAGTTGCTTTTGATGCCAGGCTACATGGAAAATAGTTTCCTGAGAACAGACTATTTAGACCAAAGGCAAGAAATGCTGCTTCTTTCATTTCCTATTTCAACTAAGAGTCTCATCCAACATGTGCTAACAGTACCCACAAGATCCTTCTTGCTTTCTTGTGTTTCAATGCCAAGTTAATTTTATTCTTTACCTCTAAGTATTTGTTTCCTTGCTATCAAATTAGAGAGGATAGAAGTTTTGATTTTTTATTCCTCTATATCCCAAATAATAAGCACATTACTTAGCATATATCAGACACTCAGTAAGTATATGATCATAAAATGAAACTAAAACCATTAATATTTCTTACTGTTTTCTTAAAAAGTATTAAGGTGTCCCTCTGCCATCTTTTATTTTAGTTTGGCTTAGTTTTGTGTTTGTTTTGTTTTGTACTTAAAAACAGTTAAAAAATGAAGGTACTATATCTTCAAAATTTGATTTGCTAAATTTGGTGAATCATAAAAATTTACTTTAAAAGCTCAAGTGGAGTTACTAATTTCCAACTCTTCCTATATGTCTCTCCACTCTAAATCTTAAAGCACAGCATAATAGAGGCAGTTTAGAGAACATATTATTTTGTTTAATAACAAGAATGAATTGACATACAGTGCTATCAACATATCCAAAAAGACTTTTTCCTAGATGGCTAGTGTAGGTAAGGCCTGCCAGTCAACTCTAGAATCCAAGAATATGTCCCATAAACACAAATTCATCAGACTAATCTTGCTATGAGACTATCAGTATAGCTAGCTATCTACCAACAATCTCATAACTTTTGGCCATTCATTCAGAACAAACAAAACTGTACTGATTCTAAGAGGCAGAAGAAAATAAAACTATATTTTTCTCACCCATTTGCCTCTCAAACAAAAGATAAAATGTAAACTAGTATGGAACATAGAAAGCATACATTTAGGACTATTATGGTAGCTAAGTCACCATGGTTATAAAACATGTATTTTTTAGTCTTTCTTTCAAGTCAAGATAGTATAATAGATGAAAATTACAAGGTAGTGATGGAGCCTCATGGATAAGGGTTTGGAGTTATGCAACCTGGTAGAGTTCTGATTCTGCTACTTTCTCTCACTGTACCAGCAGATTACTTCCTTTCCCTAGTCCTCAATTTCCCTGCTGCAAAGGAAAATACTGACTTTCTACTTCACAAGTTGGTGTAAAATTAAGTGCAATAACCCGTAGAGAACACTCACAATTCCTGGCACAGAAAAATTCTTACTAAATGTTTACTAATATAGTCATGACTTTTACCTTAAGAGGAAATAATCTAGCAGAAAAGTTGATGGGTTGAATAGAAATGGCATGGAAGTGTCTCATCATCAAAAGCATAGTCTTTTGACAAGGATGCCCATTATCACCCCTCCTATTCAGTATAGTTCTGGAAACTTTAGCTAGAGCAATTAGACAAGAGAGAGAAATAAAAAGAATAGGATTGGAAATGAAGAAATTAAATTATTATTTGCAGATGACATGATACTCTACACAGAACACCCCAAAAGCTCCATCAAAAGACTACTAGAGTTAATAATCAAATTCAGCAGTGTAGCAGGATACAAAGTCAACACTCAAAAATCACTAGCATTCCTGTATACAAACAAACTCACTGAGACAGAAATTAGGAAAATAACTCCTTTCACAGTAACATCCAAAAAAATGAAATGCTTAGGAATCAACCTAACAAAAGATGTTAAAAGACCTATACATTGAAAACTATAGTACTCTAAAAAAAGGGAGATTAGGGGCTGGGGATTTAGCTCAGCAGCATAAGTGCCTGCCTTGCAAGCACACAGTTGTGAGTTCGATCCCTGGCACCAATTAAAAAAAAAAAAAGGAGATTAGAAGAAGATATCAGAAAAAGGGAAGATATCCCTTGCTCTTGGGTGGGAATAACCAACATAGCAAAAATGGCCATACTCCCAAAACTGTTATACAGATTTAATGCAGTCCCCCCAATCAAAATACCATTAACATACCTCACAGATCTAGAGAAAACATTCCTAAAATACATTCCCTGACTTGAAATTATACTACAAAGTTACTGTGATAAAATCAGTATGATCCTAGCCAACCGAAAAAAAAGGACCTGAGGATCAGTGGAACAAATTAGAAGATGCAGACACAACAACAAAGACATCAGCCACTTTACCTTTTTGACAAAGGGACTAAACATGTTCACTGGAAGAAAGATAGCCTCTTTTAAAAATGGTGTTGGAAAAATTGGCTTTCCACATGCCAAAGACTGAAACTAGACCCATGTCTATCACCATGCACTAAACTAAAGTCAAAATGGATTGAAGATCTGAGTGTTAAAACAGAAACACTAAATCTATTGGAAGACAAAGTAGGTAGAAATTTTGAGGACATAGGAGCAGGCAAAGATTTCATGAACAAAACACAAACCACACAGGAAGTACTTCAAAGAATCAACAACTGGGATCTCAACTTATTAAAAATATTTTGTGGGCTGGGGATTTAGCTCAGTGGCTCAAGCACTTGCCTGGTAAGCATAAGGTGGTGAATTCGATCCCCAGTACACCCCCAAAAAATTGCACTTCAAAAAAAATCTTCAACAGAGTGAAAGGGAAACCCACAGAATGGGAAAGGATTTCACCCAGCTGTTCCTCAGACAAAGGACTTATATCTAGAACATATAAAAAAAAATTGAAAAAATCAGGTCCCTATATTCAAAGACTCCATCCAAAAATAGGCATCTGAGATGCACTTCTCAGATGGAGAAATACAAATGGCAAATAAATACATGAAGAAATGTTCAACATCACTGGTCACTCAAGAAATGCAAATTAAAACAACATTGAGATTCCATCTACTCCAGAAAGAATGACTGCCATTAAGAAATCAATCAATAACAAATGTTGGTGAGACTGTAGGGAAAAAGGAACATTTCTCCATTGTTTGTGGGAGTGTAGACTGGTACAGTAAATCACAGTAATCTCCACAGTAAATCAGTGTGGAGATTCCTCAAAAAACTAGGATTGGAAGTCCCATTCAATCCAGCTATTCCCTGGGTATTTTCCCAGAAAAATTGAAAATGTCATGTTACAGTAATATATGTGCACCTGTCTTTATAGCAACACAATTTATAATAGCTAAATGTTGGAAAAAACACAAATGCCCATCAACCATGGAATGGATAAAAAAAGATGTGGTATTTTTATACAATGGAATATTACTCAGCTATAAAGAAGGATAATCTTGAGGCTTTTATAGGTAAATGGAGGCAACTTGAGACTATACTGATAAAAGAAATCAAACTCATATTTGTAAATATCATATTGTCTAACTAGTGTAAAAAAACTGAAAGAGTAATAAGATCCAATGTGTAACATAGATATCATGATAATGAAAAGGAAAGAAAGTATTCAAAAGGAACAAACAACTGGGATAATGGAAAGGAGAGAAAAAAGGGAAAAGATTATATGTATATGTATGTGTATATGTATATAAGAGACAGATAGTTGTTCTACTAATTTCTGTTAGTTCATACAAAAGAACAGTTTGTGCTCTCATTGACTGATCATTTTTCATTCCTAAATCTTGTAACCTGAACAACTACTTCTAAGATAACAATATGCAATACATTAATTAGTGCTAATTTCCTACTATTATTTTTTGAAATTCTGTATCATTTCTATCTTTTTCTGTTTTGCTTTAAAAAAAAAAAAAGTAGTCTAAGAAATCAGTCAGCCAGCAACACCAATGGCTAATTCTATTCCGAATGAAACAACACAAATACACGGTTATAAGAACCAGGATAGAGAAACGCTAGTGAGCATTAGAAGGAAGGGAATCCAGTGGACTCAGTCAGGACCATGCTCTGAAAATTTTTGTGGCTCTATCTGAAAGCTGAATCACAGTCCTAAGAATCTAAGGAATTGTCATGTGTCTGCCCTTCAGTAGCCAAGAAGATGGCACTTGGGGAGATGGATCTTCCACTCAGAAGGCCACTTTTGTTGCACTTGGGATCCTGCAAATCCATGTCAGACAGGTCCTGGTCTCATGAGGCTCACGGCTCAGTTGGGGGATGATAATACAGAGTGGTGGGGATCCTGGAAGATGTCCAGGCAGGGCGCTTCTGGGACTCAAGAATGAAAACGTGTAGCCAGTCCTGACAAAGAGGCTTCTGGAGAAAATACTGACAATGTCACATCAAGAGTGAATGGAGTTAGAAAGACAATGGGAGTTGACAGGAGGTGAGGAGGTCTATCCAGAGGAAGGAGTGCAGGCAAAAGGTCAGCAGAGGACTCGGAGTGGTGTATGTGATGGTCTAGGGCTCTGTAGCAGGAAGCATGAAGTACATTCATTTTTATCATGGCTTGCCTATATTAGTTTGCACTTATTCTATGCCAGGCCTGTGACAAACATTCCCACTGCAGTATTAGCTCATCAAATCTGCACAGAAACCCTCTAAGCTAGGGATTATCATTCATCTCATTTTGCTAATGCGGAAATTGAGAAATAGAGATTATGATCCAAGATATGAATTCTAGCACCACAGTCTGACAGTCTGTGTGTGAGCTGGGATTCCTACCCAGCACTCTGACTTGAAAGTGTACATCTTAACCACTACATCACCTCATAGGCATGGGCCCAATAGCACAAGGCAGCTCACCCCTGAATCTGAAGACCCAGGATTGGAAAGTGCTTTTCAGTAGAGCTTTATTTTATGATTTGACTAAAGTTAAATTGAAATAATCTTTCCACCAAAAAAGTTTTTTTAAAAGCCCTCCAAATAAGTTTCTGAGTGCTGGAAGATATACCCAACCACAGAGTTTTACTTTTCCCAGTTTTTACATGGGTTATTACTGCTACAAACTCTTTCTTCTTACAAAATCTTGAGAATCTTCTGACATCCTCTTGATAGAAAAACTGCCTCATCTAAGAGATTTTCCCCTCTTAGATTTAGACAAAGTTTTTGGACATGCCTGAAGCTAAAATTCTATCTAGGTGCCAAAGAAAGAGGCTTTTCTCCTTAACCCCAAGGTTCTATGTGGCCACTTGAAAAGAAGAAATGTCAGTACATGTGTATAACTTTGGAACTGTGCATAAATAGACAACTAGCCTACAGCCTACAACCTAAGTCCTACAGCATCCAGCATGGTCTCTTGCACATAGTAAGTAATCAAAGATATCCTGGAAGTGAATACACAGAAAAGCTTGGATACATAAATGAAAGGAATTTCTGTCGTTTGTATCTTGGCTTTCTCATTGAGATGGGATAAGATAATGTAAGAAGAAATTTCTCTAAATGTAGTCAGAAATCATGATAACTAATGATACAACTTCTATGACTATCAAAACTGATATGATCTCAGAAAGAATTTGTACACCTGGTACATAACACTGTTAGCTACAGTAGCCAAAAAGTAATAACCATTCAAATAGCCATTGATAAGTGAATAGACAAGTAAAAAATATATAATTTTTTAAAAAGTTTTTAGAAGTTTAAGTGTAGAGTTACGTAGGATGGAATAGCATTTAGACTTTAAAGAGGAGGACACATGCTATAATGTAGATGAACCCTGAGAACATGATGTTAAGTGAATTCATTCACAGGAATAATACTGTCTGATCTACTTATATGAGGTACCTGAGTAGATAAATTCATACAGACAGGAAGCATAATAATGGCTACTGGGGACAGGGGTAATAAAGAATGGTAAGTTATTATTTTATGAATTCAGAGTTTCAGTTGCACAAGATGAAAAGAATTCTGGGTTGGATGATGTTGGCAATTGAACAATATGAATATACTTAATACTATTGAATTTCACACTTAAAATGGTTACAGTGGTAAATTCTGTCTATTTTATCATAAATTTTAAATATTATTTTAAGTGAAAGTAAAATAAATATATTTCAGATAAAAAAGTAATGTGGACTATTATACTATGATTATAACATAATGTTGGTGTGTTAACTTTCCATCACTGTGAAAAATACCCCAAAGAAACAACTGAAAAAGAAGAAATAGTTATTTTGCTTCACTGTCTCAAAGGGTTCAGTCTGAAGTCACTTGGATTCACCACTTTGGACCCATGGTGAGGCCAAACGTCACACTGGGGAAGCAACAAGTCTGCTTACATCATGGCAGCGGGGAAGCAGAAAGAAGAGAAGATGGGACTGAAAGCCCAGTACACCCTTCCAGGGCATGACCCAGTGACCTCACTTCCTTGAACTAGGATTCACCTCAGTTTTCACTGCCTTCCAATAGCACACTGGCTGGGAACCAAGCCTAACACATGAGTTTTTTTGTTTGTTTGTTTGTTTGCTTGTTTAAGACCAAAAGATAACAATTGGTGGATGATATTAATTATTGTAACTCATACTTTATACAGTATATAACTATAATATACTATATAATAATAATGATTACAGCTAACATTTATTTTATCTCCTACATTATACAATAATAGTTGCTACATGTACTGAACACTTACCACACGTCATCTAATTCTTTTATGCTTTTAACAGCACAATGAGGCAGCTACTGTTTTTTGTTTGTTTGTTTTTCCCATTTATGGATCAAGAAAATGAGGTACACAGAGATTAAATAAGTCTCCAAAGGTACAAAGCTAGTAAAAGAAGCTGAGGTTTTCCTAAGGGAATAAAGCGTAGCCACTCCATTAAGTCCCTGTGGCTAGTCAAGGCTATCTGATGGAACTGGCTGGCAGTGTGGTTGTGGAAGACTAGAGGTTCCAGTAGTTGCAGTTTCACCCAAAGTTCTCCAGCAATTGCAAATCAACAATTGTAGCAGAAATAGGGCTTGAAATGCCAACTGTGGAATAAGGACTTTAAATTATCATTTTAATCTCTCCAATGACAATAGGAACTAGACACCAGTCCTGTCCCCATTTTATGGATGAAAAAACTGTAACAAAAGAGGGACGACACTTGCCCAAGGCCACAAAATGAGGAACAGGTGAAGCCAGGAGCTAAATCATGTCCAAGAACTTCTTGGCATTATTTATGATAATTATGAGTTAATATTTATTAAGCAGTCATCATATACTGAGCTAAATGCCTCCATGTCTTTTCTTATGGTTACCTCACAAATACCTTCAAAGGAGGTGCTGCCATTAGCTCCATTTTTTAAAGAAAGAAGCTTCCTGTTTCTCCCCACCAGCAAAAGGTAAAACCATGATTCAAATTCAGGTGGTCTGTTTCCAAAATTGGAGCCTTGAAGACTCCACCCTTGCTGTTCCAAGATGCAGCCTCCAGCATCAACCCCCAAGAAATAAACACACTTGGACCCTATTCCAGACACAAGGATAATCTAGGTGATTCAAGTGCATATCGAAAGTTTGACAGGTGTTACATTCCACTCACTATATATAACAAAGGGAGGCCACAGTAGAAAGCACCATAGGCAGAAAGACTTACCTTTTAACAGCCTTCACACACAGGACAGGGGAAAAGCAGACCACACATAAAGAATTACAATTAAGTGCTAGGCCTAGGGTGCATTTAAGATGCTGTTTTCTGATCTCCACCCTGGAATTGATGAATCTGAGTGTATAGGGGGAAATCTAAACTTAGCAACTTGAGCCCCATGCCTTTCTAAGTGCAAGAGCCACTACTGTCTCTAGTAGGACTCGGGGAAGAATCAGGAAGGAGAACACTAGTATCTTGTCAACTATTTTCAGGGCCATAGAGGTAGACCTCCTCAACAGGCTAGGCAATTGACAATCCACATATTGATTTAAAACACGGAGCCTCAGAGAGACATGTGCCACTTAATATGGTGTGTGAGGCTGGAGGCACTCACAGTTGTGTCTGCAGTGTTGACTGGTCCCTATGGAAACGGTTTCTTGCTTCTAAGCCTGCCTTTACCCATCTGCTACATAGTGAAGGCCATAGCCCCAGCACCCTTGGGACAGTTCTAACATGACAGCAGCAGCCAGGACCTAAGCCGACCCTAACCAATGCCATGAGCACGTCACAACTGGGAATCAATTCTCATCTAAGAAAACTGACCTGGCACCTGGCTCCTAAGGAGTCTCATACACAGATCACATTAGTAAATTTGATGCTTTCCCATTACTGACAAGGCTCAACAAAAAGAACCAGAAAAAGAAATGCAGGCAAATTGTTTCCATAAATTTCAGTTTGAAGGGCTGGGGATATAGCTTAGCAGCACAAGCGCCTGCCTCACTAGTGTGAGGTTGTGAGTTTCCTGCCCTGTGCCAAAAATAAAAATTCAACTTGAAAAGCCCAATTTAGAAGAACCAAGAAAAAGGGAATAAAATAAAGAATTTGTCTTTTTTTGCACAGTAAAAACAATCCTAACTAACATACAGTAAGTGCTTAACTCATGCCAAGCACTGCACTAAGGAACCCACATCTTTTTTCATTCAATCATTATCCCTAGAAAGTAAATATTTTTACTTTGAAATGTAATTATTTCCACTTCACAAAGTAATATAAGGTTGTCACTTTACAGAAACAGAGAGCAAAGAAGGGAGGGGCTGAGGGGTTGAGGCAGAGAGGAAAGAATTGGGGTGGAAGGGAAGGAAGTGGGGAGAGAGAAACAGTGAATGAGCCCTGAAGAAAGGAAAGACAGAACTCCAGAGCTCAGCTTTCTTGTGGCTACCACACAGAATGGCTGCAGAAGACCTGAAGTAAAAGAAATTTCTCTGAGGATCCGGAATGGAAACTGACTTTTTACCTTAACTTGGAATAATAAAAATACTCAAAGAATGGCTCATTTCATGATCCGTAAATTAGACAAAAATAAACTAGCTTAATTTTAACCCTATTCAAGTAAGAAACATATACACAAACAGACATACACATTGTTTATTTTCTCAATTATGATTTCTTGGGAGTGAATGGAAAATTTAGCAATCTGATTAAATGTAGCTACAATGACATAGCACTAAATGGGTGTTTCATATGCCTTTTGTTTCTCATTATCCCTGGAAGATTGTCAAAGCTTTAATGAAACTAATACTTTGGGGTTTGGATCACTCATAATCAGAAACCAGAGCCTGTCTGAGGCTAACAGCTCAACTCATGCTCTTTAAGCCAGAGGGACATGCCAGGAACTAGCTCTGTGCTGTATATGTATGGTCCCACAGAACTCTCCCACTGACCCCAGTGAAGAAATGACTGGTATTTCCATTTTCAGAGGTAACTGAAGCTCAAAGGGGTCATGTAACTCAGCTAAATGGTGAGAAGAGGAGCTAGAATTGGGGACCAGGCTGTTGGACTCCAGTATCTCCTCTCAAACACTACCTTGAATACTAAGCTATAAAAATCCTGGCCACAAAAAATTTTTTCTTCTTTAGGTCAGCCAAACTGGTTGTTTGGTGCAGAAATACAAAAATGTAGTTTAGCTAATTGTTTTTAATGGGTTTGTAAATGATACTTCAGAAGACATCAGACCTCCACTGAAGATCCCGGGGGAATGGGTGAGATTCCAGAATGTTATTAGGGAGATACTGTGCCCACTCAGTCATCTAACCTTCTCTTACCAGTCTCCAAAAGACCTGTACATTGGCCGCATGGGTCCATGGCAGGTTGAAGCACAGGTCTGATGCATTCATTCATCTGATGATTTTAGTCAGCTGACTGCCATGTGACAAACACCAGGCTGTGCATTTCTCATGGTATGATTCTTTAACTCTCACCCAGTCCTGTGAGGCAGGTGCCATTATTATCCTCATTTTATAGACAGAGACACAGAGATTCAGAGTAGCTAGACTTTTTACTATGTCTGTCTGTTGAGTCCAGAGGCCGCTCTCTCAAGCAGTATGAGCAATAGCAACAGTAAGCAGTAAAAGAGAGACGCGGTCCCTGCCCTGGAGAAGCCATCATGCCACAATGGAGGTATACAGAGTTCACTTCACCACCACTTTGGAAAATTCTTCACAGTGGAAATCAGGGCCCTGTGCATGTGCCTAATGGGACAAACAAGCCAAGGGAATTACAGGATCTTCCCCGAGAAAGTGATAGTAGGTTAGAGCCACAGTGAGGAGGAGTTAAGAAAAGAAAAGGGAACAGCATCGCAGATAGAGGAGAACAAATAGAGGTCCAGGCACATTAATACTGGAATGTTGGTAGGACTGGGGGAAATGGCCAAAAATGCAGAAATCTGTCAAAATGGTCAGTTCTCCATTCCTTCTCTTCTATTTCCTCATGTCATCTTCTCTACCAGGGAAGGAACTGACCTCAGGCAAAATCCACCCACTGTCAAATTCCTCACTGTGTGCCCAGTGTTGCCTCATAGGTATTCAATACCTCATTGATAAATGTATGAAACAAGTAGCCAAATGCATGAAACTGTTTGTTTGGTATATAAAGTCAAACGATGTACTGTGGGTAAAGGAAAACCACACAATCAACATATATCACACAGATATATGTTTAGTAGCTGATTTTTCTAATAGGATACTTATGATTTTTTTTTTTTTGGTCATTTTGAGACAGGGTCTCGCTATGCAGTTCAGGCTGGCCTTGAGCTCACTTTGTAGCCCAGGCTGGTCTCGAACTCGCAACGATCCTCCTGCCTCCGCCTTCCGAGTGCTGGGATTACAGGTGCGAGCCACCACACCCGGCTGATACCTATGATTTTAATAATTATATGAGCTAATGAGAAAAAAACCTTTGAATAGATGGTACTAGAAAAACTGGATATCCACATCCAAAGGAATAAAACTGGACTCTTTCCCCATGCTACATACAAAATTAACTCAGAGTAAAACATAGACTTAGATGTGGGAACTAAAACTAAAACTCTCAGAAGAAAACATAGGTATAAATCTTTCTTACAGTGGATTAGGAGCAGTTTGTTATGTATGACACATAAAGCACAAGAAATCTAAAAATAAATTGGATTTAATTAAAATTTTAAAATGGTTTGCCTCAAAGGACACTATCAAAAAAGTGGAAAAAGCCTTCAGAATGAGCAAAAATATTTGCAAATTCTATATACCTAACATTGGTTGAGTCTTATATCCAGAATATGTAAAGAATTCTATAACTCCAGTAAAAAAAACACATAGCCCAATTTAAAAATGGGCAAAGAACTTCAATAGACATTTGTCTAAAGAGGATATACAAATGGTCAATCAATAAGCAGTCAAGATTACCAGTCAATAGAACATGAACATAAAAACCATGATGAGGTACCACTGTACAACAATTCGAGTGGCTCAAAAGATAATCATAAATATTAAGCAAGGATTTGGAGATTTGAACCCTCATACACAGCTGGTTGTAATGTAAAAAGGTGCAGTTACTTTGGAAAACAGTTTGATAGCAAACTTTGGAAAACAGTTAGGAGCTAGCAAATCCAATCCTCAGTATCCACCAAAGAGAATTTAAAATATATCCACACAAAAACTTATACATGAATGTTCATAGCAGCATTATTCATAATAGCCAAAAGTAGAAATGACATAAATGTTGTCAACTGGTGACTGGATAAACAAAATGTGATATGTCCATATAAGGGAATGTTATTCATTGATAAAAGAAGTGAAATACTGATTCATGTTTAAATATTGACCAAAGTTAGAAATACTATTCTAAGTAAAAGAACCAGTCACAAAAGACCACATTTTGTGAATGTTCAGAATAGACAAATCCAAAATATAGGGAAGTAGATTAATGGCCATCTGAGTTGGAGCAGGGATGGAGGGGAGTGGCATAGGATGTCTTTTTGAGGTGATGAAAATTTTCTAACATAGATTATAATAATGGTTGCACAATTCTGGATATACTAAAATCACTTAACTGAATTTATATCTCAAATGGGTAAATTTTATAGTATGTGACATATTTCAATAGAGACACTTAAAAATTATATATGAATTAGAACTACTACCAAGTATTTAAGTTCAAATTTTCTGGAGCTACGTCAGTTTTTGGTGGGCTTTATTTTTCCAGTTTTTGCCCTCGCAACGGAAGTCTTTGATATGAAACATTTTTTCACTCCTTGTCCCATAAAAAGGATTATTTCTAAGATATGCATAGTATGAACAAAGATTAAGCCATATCTTCTCGACTCTGCATCAACCCAATCATAATCATCTTCTTTCTAATGTTCTCTGAGGGCCTAAAGAGTCCTGAATCATTCAAAGATTAAAGTACAGTGCTTTTCTTCTACGGTGTCCTAAAGCTCCTACCACAGATCCCCAAATTAAATCTACAAATAGAAACCCCGAAATACATTTTTTTCTTAGTCCAGGCAAAGTAGAATTACAAAGACAGCAGCCATACAACCAACCCATTCCCCAAGAATTTGAGCCATGTAGTTTTTTCCTACAATTGTAGTATCATCATTTAGACAGGATTTGCCTGCAGTGTGAGGAATTTATATTACACAAAAGTCATTTTCCTAGGAACATTGTTGAACAATAGACTATTGAGCAAACATGTATGTTTTCTATCTGTGGATATCTTTTTAAAAAAATATCTTTAACGATTTTTATCTGTAAACTTCAAGCTATGATAAATTTAGTCTTCCCATAAAGCAAGAAAGCTAACAAGATTTTTTATAATCCCCCTCCATTCCTGTTACCTATGATATTTAATGGTTTCCCTTCAATTCTGTCAGCCCCGAAATTCCTCTTCTGTTTTACTGTTACTCATTTTAAGCTTAATAGCCACCTCATTCTATGCATCATCTCTCTGAATTTCAGGGAAGAGACATGTAAGAGAAATGCACTCTTTGAATTTAGAACAGTACATTATGTGTACACTTTTATATTATGTTCCATTTGTGCTGCTTCAACAGCAATGGCTGAACTCAGTGGAAAACTGAAATGACTGCAGTGTTTCCATTTGGAAACAGCGGCCTATTTAGCAAATACATAATAGCTTTTATTAGCTTCACTGTTATAGTTTGGTGTTCTTGCCCCTCAAGCCCATTCTAGGCATCAGCCCACCAAGTTTGAACTATATTCTGTGGCTGAGAAGATTATAATCAATATTTTGGTTTTGTTGTTGAGGCTCTTCTTAATACAGAAGATAAGCTTACCCAAAAATCTTTGCTGAAATTTCACAGAAGTACTGTTTTTAATACCAATGTTTAGTACTCTCTAACTGAAAATAATAATAGATTATATTCATTGAAGACTTATAATGGACCAGCCACTGTTTAAAGATAAATATAAGATATAATTAACTTGCTTAACCCCAGCAATCACCCTGAGGCAAGTATCATCATCATCATCATCGTTATATTTTCTCTATTTTATACATGAAGAAATTGAAATAAAGAGAATTTAATAAACTGGTTCAAGGTCACATAAATTTTCAGTGACAGTACTAGGATTTTAAATCCAAGAGTCTGGGTCCCAAGCCACAAAGCTATAATGGATGGTGGCAGGAGTTTAATAATCTATTTGAATGAACAAATAGAAGATACAGAACAATAAAATAAATCTCTGACAGCAAAATTCTGTGTACTCATAGCCCGTATCTTTTCTAGGCATATGCCCTCCAGGAAGTCTCCTAAGATTGCTAGGATACAAAGGGCATTGTTCTGTCATCCCTCCTCCCTGCTTCTTTCTTACCACCTCCTGAGTATGGAGGGAGCTTTATAGACTGTATTTATGGAGAGAAATGTGTGCTCATAAAGCAAGACAATTCCCAAGAAACTGGACATTGGTGTACAAATGCATGAGATAAAATGCAGTTTTTGACATATGATGACCATAGAGATAAAAGAGGAAGAATTTTAGAAAGCAGATAGGGGCAGCAAAAATTCTGCAGTAAACACTATTTTGGAACATTGAGGTTTTGTGGTATCAGTGATTTGTTGGCTTGTTTGTTGTTTGTTTGTAAGGATTGAAGCCAGGTGTCACACGTACAAGTGTTCTACCACTGAGCTTTGCACCCCACCCCTAACACTGGGTGTTAATATTGTCTGTCCTTAACTCTTGCTCGAAATGAAAATTTTATGGTTTACATTGAACCTAATTAACTATTTTGAAATCTTCTTTTTGGTTTCTTGGTATTCAGACAAATTAACCAGGTGGCTTTTTCTTAATTGTCAAGCCGGAAGTCGGTACTTGCAGGTTCAAAGCATTTGGCCCATGTCAAAGTATTCAGCAGTAACAACATTGTTTGCTCAGTGAAGATAGCTAGGTCATCTATTCAGAAGTGTTAGTAGATACACAACAGCTGCAGGCCTTCACATGGTATCTGCCCCAACACTTTAAATATGATGAAGAAGAAACTGAGATCAGGTGAGAGGAACAAAAGCCTATTAAGCTTGCTTCACCTGTTGAGAAATAGCAACTGAGCCTGCTTTTAAATGACATACACAGAGAGCCAAGTATGCAGCTGTATATACATTCACTCATTTAATCTTCCCAAAAGTCCCATTAGAGCATGTCATTTACCTCAAGGAAGAGACAGTCAAGATTCAAACCAGGCCCTCGGCTCTCTAAAATCTTCATTTATAACACTTCTATCTTCACAGCTTAGCATGAAGGCACAATTTTTGTAACAAATACCTTTCCAGAATTAATTTTACTCATTTCAAAAACTCAGTAAAATTTTATAGGCAAATATACACATAATTTCTGTCAAGAGCCTGATTTTCCCATAGTTGGCTTTTGGGAGTAAGATATCATTTCTAGAATAACCCGATTAAATGTAGATAAGGGATAATAACTTTTAGCAAGGGATAACAAATTTAAGGTAGATGGTAACACATTATTTTATATTCTTGTTGTATTGTTGCTTTCTACAACTCTTATATGATTACACTTGGGTAATACCTTTCGATTGTTGATATTCCAAAATTGCATAATAATAAGTTTCAAAATCTTTTCTGTAATATTCTTTCATTTAACCATTATAACATCCTTGTGGGTAGGCAGAAAGGAGATTATTATTCCAAATTTAAAGAATGAAAACTGAGGCCTTGTATTTCCAGTATAACTTGTAGTTGAGTGAGTCCTTCACCTTTATTTAGCTCCCAATCAGTGTCCTTTTCACTTTTCTGAATTGTTTCTCATAAATCCATCAAATACTTTTCATACTACCATACGTTGGCTTGTCACATCTCTCTCAAAGTCTCTCTCTTATATAGACTTCAGAGATACAGAGCACATCATTTCTGGCAGGCGAATGATGACAAGAGCCAGCATATTGGATACCACGATCTGCCCTACAAGAAGAAAAGCTTCGCAGGTTAAAGTATGCTTATGGTATTCTGTAATAGCAAAAATTTAGAAAATAACACGTCACTAAGAAAACAGACTAACAGTGGAATAGCCATACAATGAAATATTACACAACAATTAAAATAACCTCTAGTTCAACACAGAAGCATGAATGCATCACACAAAGGTTGAAAAAAAAAGCCAATCATAGAAGGACACATGCTACGTAACACACATAAATGCCTTACATATATACAAATACGCAAATATATGGCAAAACTAGGAAAAGATTATTAGTGAAAATAGTAGTCACCAAGTTGACCCCATAGCAGCCTCTCCTTACCTACAGGATTCAAGCATGTTCCAAGATCCCCAGTGAATTCCTGAAATCACAAGTAGTACCAAACCCCTATATATGCAATGTTTTTCTCATATATAATGCTTATGATAAATTTAATTTATAAACTAGTCACACAGTATGAGATTATCGTTAATAACTAGTAATAACGTAGAACTGTTATAACATTATACTGTAAATTCACATAAAAGATATGTGGTTAGAGTCTCTCTCATTCTCTCCTCTCTCTCTCTCTCTCTCTCTCTCGCTCTCCCTGTCTCTCTCTATCTATCTCTAGAGTCTAGACAAGTCTTAATGTTTTTAGACCACAATTGATCACAGGTAACTGAAATTAAAGACAGGGTTTAGGGTGTAGCTACTTTACTACTTAGCTGCTTCTAGACAGCAGAATGTAACCAGAAAGAAAGAAGCTTAAACTTAAAGGAACTTAAACTTGTGTTGATATCTTTTAGTTTTTATCCTGCAGTCACTTCATGAAAGTTCATACTATTTGTTTCTTATCTATATTTATCCTAAATACTTTACAATATATTTTAAAGGAGAAAGTGCAGAATGTGCCACTTCACTCTGCAAACACTCAATCCAAGCAATATGCCAGGTATCACACAGTGCTGGAAGACAGCAGTGGACACAGTAGACTATTTACCTGCCCTCTTGGACCCGCTGAGCTAGCAAAGATGGAAGAAGCATGTCCATGGCAGGAAACACAGGGCACCTTGGAAGAATGGGAAAGGGAGCACCAGTTCTGGTGACCTGGGAAAGCTGCAAAGAGTAAATGAAACTTAAATTGAGACAGAAGAATAAAAAGTTATAGCCCAGATGATCCTATGCAATATCTAAAATTAAACATTGGAGCAAGCATGGAAAGAAACAGGCACACAGTAAGGCCATCCCCAGAGGCAGGAGTCAGACCATAAGGATCTCTTGTTCATTCCTTGCTAACCTTGTGGCTTGATGAAGCATTGCTTGTGGTGTGTGTGTGTGCTGTCCCGTATTGGCAAGTACACAGGGGAGGAGTGTGAAGGAAGGTAGAATATCTTAAAATGTTTCAACCACTTCACACTTGCCAAAACTCTTCCATATTCTATCCTAACACAGAAGCAATTTCAGCAACCGGGGGCAGGGTTGGCAAGCATGAGTATGAGCCAGTGAAGGCTTCCCCTCCCGCTGATATGAAGAGATTATTCAGGCAGATTTCCACACTGCAGATATTTTATCATTTGTCATAGGCAAGTTATGCAACTCAGTAATTAAATTACCAGGATACCTCCTACTTGAACAGAGAAGGTTCAAGTTTGTTTCTTGCTCTTGTGCTTTGGATTAATTTTTTCTTAATATCTGTTTAGAAGAAGAAAACATAAAAATGAGGTCCAACCATCAATAGAGCAAAAAGGCAACATTTCAGCTCATTCATCATCAGCTAGAGCCCCTGTCTCTAACATTGGTGCTGTGTTTAGATTTATAAAGTGTGAGATCATTGTTGGTTTCATTTGTCTCTGTTATTAAATTTACTAGGTCTGCTTCAAATGGCATTCATTATATCTTCTTATCTAATTCAAATTACTGTCTTACTCATGGCTAGAATACAGATAGTGAAATCTCATTGTTAGCTCAATAAATGCAATAATCTCATTGTTTTGTTTTCCTAATAGAACCTTGAATTGATGGCTCATTCCTGAAATTCTACCCAATTTCACCAAACTTTTCTGAAAACTGCTATTCTTGAGAATTCCCCTTGTCTGAATGTTTCTATAAGGAGGGAATTTTCTTGCACTATTTTTTAACTAGCATCTATTTCTTATAAATAGCATAAGAACTATCATGTAGATTTAATGTTTGTCTTTTCTGTGGTTATAATCAAATATGCTGATAGTATAGTAGCTAAAGGCCTAGGCCTTGGAGTCCAGGTTCAAGTCCAAGGCTTGTGACCCTAACTGACTTAGCCTCAGTTTGCTTATTAGTAAAGTGAAAATAATCATAATTACTCTATAATAGTATTAAAAGACATAATTGAGATTATTTTTAATCTCTGTTAATGTTGGTTGACTCAATAGCCATAATTTAGCCAAATAAAGTATTGTAGTCTATATTCAGCTTAACTAGAAATAAAGGTTTTTCATTTAAAGGCATCAATCAACCTTCTGCATTGGGACTCTGAAGGGAATATTTTTTCCCTTAGAATGTTTGCATGCGAATCATTAGTGCCTCCTCTATCAATGCCACAAATCAGCATCATTTTGGGTTTTTTGTTTTGTTTTGTTTTACTTTTCTGACAAACTTCCTTTCTCCTATTAGGGCAGCTCTGGACCTGAAGTAGGCAATACATTGTCCCTCAGCACCTGCTTCAGGTGAATACACCAAAATGGCAGGTGCAAGGTTCCCAAACACAACAGTCAGTGCTGCCTGGTAACCAAAAGCAGCAGTCTGGGTGGCTGGAAGAAGTGAAGATAAGGAAAGGGGATTATCACCCGTGGTCAGCCTGACACCACAGTAACACTACCCCAACCCACGCACACTCTTGTTATTAAGGCTTAACACATACTCTTCTCTCAGCTTGGAACAATCTTCCCTACACTCCTCTTTCACAAGACTAGTTCCTACCTATATATCAAGCCTTGTATGCCACCTTCTCTAAGCCAGCTCTATCCCACAGACTGGTAAAATCTCTGTTGCAAATTTCCACAGCATTTGTAAATTATCCCTGTTGTATGAGGATAGGTTTTGCTTTATGCAGTTCAGATATGCATTGACACTTCAGTTGCCATTATTTTGTTAAGTAACACCAGTCCACCCAATAGCAGTTTAAATGTCAGTTATTATAATTTATGAGATATTGCATGAATTGAGAGTGGCTTAATGTATGGTCCACAAATAATTTCATAATTAGCAGGTTCACATCATGATCAGTAACAAATTACATCTCTTCTTCCAAAATCTGTGATTTGACATTGTACATTTGTTCTGTTCATGTGCAGACAGCAAAATGAGTAGTTCTGTTGTCACCTTGTCTCCCAGGATAAATTCACGTGACACTTTACAAATATGGATAATGGAAAGAAGCATTAGCCAAGATGGAAAGAGAAGAAAGAAAGAAAGAAAGAAAGAAAGAAAGAAAGAAAGAAAGAAAGTGAAAAGTGATTATCCCAGAAACAAAATCCAATTATAAATGAAGTTTCCAGAGAAAGAGCTACCTATGGAATGTGGACATCTTTCACCCTTAGATGTTCTATGGATGTGTAACTAAATGACTTGGTGAAGGCAAATTTAGTGATATAAATGAACAAAATGGCCATAACCGAAAGGATGAAGCTATCCCAGAGGAAGTGAGCTAGCAAGGCATTCCACGCTTAAGGAACTCCTGGAGATAATTCACATTGACACAGAAAAAGCAAAGGAGAATCTTTTAGAAGTTGATTCAGCTTAGAAAAAAATATGACAATCTTCCAAGACATGAAAAAGAAATTTGCTCCATGTTATAAACTATATGATGATAACAGAAGGCAAATACCTTTCAAACTACTTTTCACATTTTATACTAATGCTCACTATTTCTGACATTTTAAATTCTGTAACTAAATAAGTAATATTTTTATTATATTTTTGCCCTCTCTATATCTATTGTTGACAATAAGAAAGTCTTTAAAGGTCATGTGTGAAACAATTGTGATTTTTCCCCATTGACGATGATGATAACTTTGCACAGTTACAGCTAGCATATAATTTGTCAAGATATTATAAAATGTGAAGACTGCCTCATATTGAACATCAAATGTATGGCTGACACACTGCAGTGAGTTATTACATAGGGACACAAGGAACTTCAGATTTGAGTGAGTGAATACTAAATAGGTGAATAGATGCATTCATAATAAATAAATAAATAAATAAATACATTCTAAGTGGGTTTCATCTATGTTAAAATATTACAGATCAAGAAAGATATTTGCTTTCTCCTTCCCCACATGCCTGGCTCATATCCTAAGGTGAAGAGCTGCTCTGTGGTCAGTTTCATTCTGTAGTCCTAACCACAGCCCTGAAGTTGGAAGGCAGCTCCCCAACTAGGGAGACAGTGCAACCACTTGCAGTCAGTTTACCCTGCCCAGCCCCAGCCCCAGCCCCAGCTCCAGCTGGTGGTCATAGCCATTCCCGCTGCTGTCTCCATCTGGACCTGGGCTTATAATTCAGATGCTACCAGTCTTTGACTATGGATATAGTGCATAAGGGCACCTTAAATAATGGCATTTATTATAACATAAGCTTTAGTCTGGCCAATAACTTTTACATTCTGTCTTCTCCATCTTTAGTAGAACTGGTAGTAAATATTAGCTTTCATACTCATTTTTCCATGCTGAAGAGTAAAATGGCCAAGATGTCACCATTGCAGCAACACACTTCAGAATCTTTGAATGTAACCTCAGAATAATTGAAGAGTTAACTCTTCCGATAGTTTCTCCATGCTCCTATTCAACAGGATTACAATTCTGTTGAAAATGTAACTGGGAAAAACTGAATATAAAAAGGACAATATTCCCACAGTTTGTAGATGTCAGATGGACGATCTCATTAAGACATTTCCAGGAAATACCACAAACTGATTTATTTATGTTTCTTTTTCTCTTGGGATTCTTCTCCAAGGCTGTTTTAAAAATTGAATTAACCTCTTTCCAAAGGCTTTTAATAATTGTTCATTCCATGGGTGTACTGAAATTTCCTTCCAAATCTGTTGCCCAGGGAGAACCCCGGTGGTCTTATGGCTAGGATTCAACGTTCTCACTGTCACAAACCAAGTTCAAGTATAATTATGTTACACAGGGATTGGTTGGGAGTTCTGTTCCATCCTTGATTCACTTGGAAACATTTATTGAAGAACTTACTCTGTTCCCAGCTTTTTTCTGGGCACTGAGATCAATGCTGAGAGGAGAACATATGCCTGTCTTGTCCTTACAGATTCATGGCAGAAAGATAATAAACAGAACAAATAAAAAGACTTGTAGTTAAACTCACACCACATTCTGTGAAGGGAGCAACCCTTGAAGGAAGAGAGGACACCAAAAACTGGAAAGACATTCTTGGGATGATTATGGAGGAACTTTGAGGAGATGAGAGCTGGAACACAAGTTAAGGGAAAAAATATCCTCCCAGAAGACACATGCCAGTAAGCTTTGAGACAGCAAAGGCCTGGAGGCTGAAGGATATGTAAGGGAGGGAAGTAGAAATTGTGTGCCTACTGGTACATAACTGAGGTCAGTGTAAGCCCAGAATCAGTAATGCTACTTCTGGATGCTACTAGGAGTCTAGTTTGGGCTGCTCAGCATGGAGGAGGTTCCATGCTAGTCCTGGGAGACTAGTGCTTGGAGTCTGCCTCTCCCCATGCACTGCCCTGCCCTGCCCATCTGTTCCTGTTCGAAGCAGAACTGCCCAGATCACAGCTCATGCCGAAAGGTTCCATCCACGCCTGCTTCTGGAAAACTTGCTGACCTTGACTTGAGAATCACACCAAGGTTCCGAGTTGTAAGCTAATCTTTCCCCAAGTGTTTTCTCTATTAACCACTCAAGCACATTGGTTTCTTCATCCATTCTTGCTGCCCACAGCAGGAGGCTGAAACTACTCCCAGCCTTCGGCTGGTAAAGGGGCCTTCTGGAAGGGCTTTTGCTGAATTGTTGGAAGGGAGAATGGCCCTGGCCAGTTTCACACATTGGGGAACCCAGCATGGTGGAGCACAGGGAGTCCTCTGATATATTTCCTTATTCTTGTTGCTTCCAGATTTCAAAAGAACCACAGTACCAAATTTCAAAACTCATTATAACACATAATTGATAAAATCTGATATTTGAATTAAGCTGGGAAATTACTCATCTCTCACATTTCATCATGTTATACAGTAAAAGTATAACATAAAATTTTAAGTAATTTATTATAGGACTTTCATGGCTATTTAGTCCAGCTATTCACAAGGACCTTACAATATTTTTCTGCTGTTATGGTATAGGGAAAGGGAGTATCTTAGCCATTATCCCATCACTGATACTCAATACCAGACAGCAGCAACTTAAAAAAAAAATTTTTTTTTTTTTTTGGTTCACAGTTTCAGTAATTTCAGGCCCTGGTCAGTAAGCTCCAAGGAAGAAACCTGATAACAAAGGGGCACAGGAGAGAAAAAAGCGCTCAACCCATGGCAGGCAGGGAGGGAGATGTGCTCTTCCCGGTCACACCCCCAGTGACCATCCTCTAACCAGCCCCCAGCCCCTAATAGTAACTCATCTAGGAACCCTTCAGTCAGCCAATCCACTGATGAGCAAAGCACCCCTATGATCCAATCACAGTCCCAAAACACGAGAGTTTTGAGGAATACTTTAGATCTAAACCACAGCAGGAAAAAACAGGTAAGTTTATATTTCCAAGTCACTCATCTCTGTAAGATTCAGTTTTTTTCCTAGATAAAAAAATGAGAATGGAAAAAGATACACTATTGACCCATAAGACTATGGAAACTGTTGAGAGAAATAAATTTGTGTGTCAAGTGCATTGTTTTGCCTAAGTCATAGCTGGTTTCATAACTGATAACTATTATCAGCATTTCTCTTTTTAAAATATAATTCTGTAATTCAGATTTTTATCACAAGAACAAATTCATCGATTAATAAAAACCAAGGATTTATTCTGTGTGCCACCTACGGTTTAGTGCTAATTTTCCTTATATTTCTCAGTTGTGTTAATAAGGCACAGATCACAGATGAGTCCTTACTCCACGAACAGCATGTCTCAGTCCCACAAAGGGCAAGTCTGAAGCTCTATGGAGTCCAGCATCGCCAGTAAATCAACCAGTCCACGATAGCAGTCTTGACTCCATTGGCACTAATGACATATGAACTATATTGTATCTATTTTATTTCCGAGGCAAAAGAGATTCTGACATTCATTATCTTAGAAGATATTTTCCATCTAGACATAATATTAAACATTGTGATTTTTTTGACACAAGTTGTATTTTCTAAGTCTTGATGTAATTCTTAAATGCTGTCCATATGCCAGCCTCTGTGCTCAATGTTCTGTATGAATCATCTCATCTAATCTTCTTATAAAATCCAAAAGAGGTCCTCCTACTCCATTTTCCAGTTGATAACATAGAGGTTTGCAGTGAGGAGGTGTGCAACCCCAGGTTCCCTGCCCTGCAGCAGACACAAGATAAAGACCCAAATCTTTGCACTCTCCCTAGGAGAATCTTGTACCATCTCTTCTTGCTAAATGCATTAAGTAGGCAGACAAACTTCCAGGCAAGCCGCATTGCCTCTTTGAGCCTCAGCTTCCTAAAGTGTAAAATGGAAGCAATAATCTCACCTCCCTAAAACAGCTATTGGATCCAAGGGTAGATGAGAGGATACGAGTACAGCACTGAGTCAAAAGTTGCCTGTTTCACGCTTTACAGAACTTTATGAGACAGAAACTCCCTGATGGGCTTGCCTGACCATTCACTATTCATAGCCCAAGTCATGTTCAGCCACTAGTTCCCCTCTCTACCTTCACTTCCTGAGACAGCAGGTTAATTTTCCATACTCGTTAGAACATACTTAATCAAAACCATTTGATTTCCTGTCTAAGAAATATATATTCCCATGGTTCTATTGATTTTGGGATTAAAACATACAGCAGTCCTCCAAGTCACGTGATCCTATTGCCAGCCTTCCTCTCCATAGAAATGAAGTCTTAAGGAAATCTTCTAGGCCAGCTTGTCCATCCTGGAAGGATGTATACCAGGAAAAGAACTGGGATCACATCTCACAGTAACCATATCACACAGATTGAGAGCCACACACCATCCTGAGCTCATTCTCATTCCATCCCCTCTCTTCATCCATCCTTCTCTCCCCTGCCTTCTCCTCCCATCTATTAGCTTTCTACCTGTCTTCTCAGTTAATCCACGCAATGCCACTATAAGGAAGCAGTTAAATGTCGGCTCTAAAGACATACTTCTGGGGGTTAAATCATGCTCTACCACTTACTAGCTGTGTGAGCTTGAGCAGAGTGTATATTCACTCTGTGCCTAATTTCCTCATCTGTAAGAGGGACTGTTAATAGTGCCTACCTCATAAGACTGTTTGAGTCTAGCACTTAAAATCTGTCACCTTAATTTGGATCAATAATAATAAAGTATTATTGTTGCATTTAATTGATAGTAAACTCTGATTTTTTAAAGGTTAAATAACTCACCCAAGGTCACACAGGCCAGGAGTTGCAGAGCTGGGACTGGCTGATTGCAGAGCTGGTGCTCTTGTTTAGAACAAGTGCCATAGTGCCTCTTGTTTAGAACATGCTGTCTATTCATTACTCAGCTGTGCAGGGCTGGGTTTTATGAGATCCTCAAAATGGACAAAAATCCTCTTTGAGCCTACTGTTTCATTTCCAAGAACTCGACTTTAAATGGAACAAGTATATAAAAGCATAGGAAAAAAAGAAAAAAAAAAGGAAAGATGTTCATTGTAACATTGTTTGTGATGAACTAAGACCAAAAGCAAATATCAAAAGCTGCCCAACCATTAGGGTCTCCGTACATCAGATAGAATATATCTGTGCATGGGGCTGGGGATTTAGCTCAGCAGCCTAAGCACCTGTCTTGCAAGTGCACAGTCATGAGTTTGATCCCCCTCCCCATACCAATAAAAAAAAAGAATAAACTTGTGCAATGGTTTCTATGTTGTTAAGCACATGAAGAATACCAGTTTGTACTCAAATATAAAATAGCCCCAAAGCCAAGAGCTATAAGAAAAAAGAGGGACCCCAAACATATGTGAACTCATGAGGAATTATACAAAATTTAACTGCAGGGGGTTCTGAAGAAGATAACTAGGTATCTTGTCTAGGAGAAAGATTTATTTTGCTGTTTGTCTTTTTTGACTCTTTGAGTTTCTTCTCTTTCAGTTTTTATTTTTTATTATTACATGTTGACTGACTGAATTTCTGACCTAAATACTTAGCAGTTTAAACAACTAAACTATTAAAGAGCCTGAGTGAATAAATGTTTCCCTATATATGATCTCTTTCTCTGCGGCACAACTTTTCATGGAAAATGTGAATTTTACTTTTTAAATCAGGCTGTGGGAAATATTCACCAACTGGAAGAGAGATAACTGGAACTGTTTTAGAAACTCCTCCTTGGGCAGCAGTACAGGAAATAGTTCAGAATGGTGACTTGGAATCTGACAAGTCCAAGGTCAGACCTTGGTTCTGTCACTTATCCATTGTGTGATCTTTGACTCTGTTTCCTATTGCATGAAATGGGATGACATTATCTTGTTTGTAAATGGAATTGAAGATCAGATGACACAAAATACTTAGCACATAGGAAGCATTTAGTAATTGGATAGAGCTATGTACACAAATAGATGGGTGATTGGGTAGATGGGTGGGTACAAAAATGGTAATAGACACTTAGATACACACACTGATTGCCAAAAGGTCCTGTATCTATTGTTTTTTGTTTGTTCTCTCATTTCTCACTTTCCTGGCCCAGGAGAACTCCTGTCTTGCCTCTGTTAGCCAGATGTCATTGTAATAGCAGTCTGGCAAGTTTTGCAGTACACAGGCCTACACTTGAATGGAAGTATTACCAAAAACCACCTGGTGACCTTAGGTAAATATTAAACTGAGTCTTAAAAAAGAGTAATGATAATGATACCTACCCACAGGGGATTATATGGACTAAAATAAAATAGTCATAGTCCCTGCTGTTATGAAACAATCCAGGATCTGCTGCAAAAAAAGCCCAGCATAGACTTGAGACCATACTCATAAGTGAAATAAATCAGTCTCACATGTGTAAATACTGTATTGTCTCCCTAGAGTAAGAAACTGAATGAATAAATAAGATACAAAATCTTCAATAAATATTGTGAAAGGGTAAGAAACTGCTCAAAGAGAAAAAAATAACTCAGGGAAAAGGAGAAAAGAAGGAAGGCAAAAGAAGAAAGATATAAATTGGTATATATACACTTAAGATAGCTAAGATGACTGTACTACTAATTCTATTAGTTCTTGGAACAAAACTGCTAACATTCATAGGATTAGATCAGTTTTGCCTGTTTATATCTGGTAATCTGAGTAACTCTTTTGAAGATAACTATTCAAAATAACAACTTTAGTTGTATTTCTACCACCTTGCTTTGAAAGCAAGGTTTTGTTATGGTTTTATACTCTTCATTATTTTTATTTATTTGTCTCTTTTGTTTCTTGTTTTCTTGTATTTTGTTTTGTTTTGTTTTTGCACCTAATACAGAAAGGATAGATGTACATTTATAGGCTTATACATGTTTAGATCTTGCAGAGTTTAGAAAAAATGATTTTATTATGTGTGATGGTATCAACAGCTACTTAGAAGAAAATGAGACATTATGGTAGCCATTGCTGATTTCCAATCATCTTGTTTTGAAGTCCTATAATGCTTTTCTTCTTTGTTTTGATTGGTTTTAGTCTGTTTTCTATTATTTCATTTCAATATGTGTGAAGATATAAACACCTATTTTGAATAGAACCAGAGACATTATGGTAGCCATTGTTGGTTTTCCCGTTGTCTAGTTTTGAAGGCTTGTAATGCTTTCATTCTTTTGTTTTGAACAATTTTATACTATTTTGTTTTGTTTGAATTCATTGTGTGTGAAGATATGGACAACTATTTGGAAGAAAACAAGAGACATTGTGGTAGCCACTGTTGAATTTCTGTTTTGTTTTGAAATCCTGTGTTGCATGTTCATGATAAAAACCCTCCAGAAACTCGGAATACAAGGCGTCTATCTCAACCTTATAAAAGCCATCCATGACAAACCAACAGCCAACATTATACTAAATGGACAAAAACTGAAAGCTTTCACTTTAAAATCAGGAACAAGACAAGAATGTCCACTCTCACCAACTCCTTTTCAACATAGTTCTGGAAACACTAGCCAGGGCAGAGAGACAAGAGAGAGAAATAAAAGGAGTAAAGATAGGAAAGGAAGAAGTTAAATTATCACTATTTGCAGATGACATGATACTCTATATAGAAGACCCAAAAAACTCCATTAAAAGACTGCTAGAGGTAATAAACAACTTCAGTAGTGTAGCTGGATACAAAGTCAATGCTCAAAAATCAATAGCATTCTGGTACACAAACAAAAAACTCACTGAGAGAGAAATTATGGAAATATCGCCCTTTACAATAACATCTAAAAAAATGCAATACTTAGGAATCAACCTAACTAAAAATATAAAAGACCTATACAATGAAAATTATACTATGCTGAAAAAGGAGATTGAAGAGGATATTAGAAAATGGAAGGACATTCCTTGCTCTTGGTTAGGAAGAACCAATATTGTGAAAATGGCTATACTCCCAAAACTGTTATACAGATTTAACGCAATCCCAATCAAAATACCATTGACATACCTCACAGATCTAGAGAAAACTCTCCTAAAATTCATTTGGAAACAGAAGAAACCTAGAATAGCAAAGGCAATTCTAGGCAACAAAAGCAAGGCAGGAGGCATCTCAATTCCTGACTTGAAACAGTACTACACAGCCACAGTGATAAAATCAGCTTGGTACTGGCAAAGAAATAGACCTGAAGATCAATGGAACAGATTAGAAGATGCAAGAACAACTACAAAGACACTCAGCCACCTGATATTTGACAAAGGGGCTAAATATGTCCACTGGAAGAAGAATAGTCTCTTTAATAAATGGTGTTGGAAAAATTGGCTCTTTACATGCCAAAGACTGAAACTAGATCCATGCATATCACCATGCACAAAACTAAAGTCTAAATGGATCAAAGACCTCAATATTAAAACAGAAACACTAAATCTACTGGAAGACAAGGTAGGTAGAAGTCTTGGAGACATAGGGGTAGGTAGAGAATTCATGAACCAAACGCAAACTGCACGGAAAACACTTCAAAGAATCAACAAATGGGATCTCACATTATTGAAAAGTTTCTGCACTTCAAAGGAAATCACCAACAGAGTGAAAAGAAAACCAACAGAGTGGGAAAGAATTTTAACTAGCAACCCCTCAGACAAAGGACTTGTGTCCAGAATATATAAAGAATTGAAAAACATCAAGCCCCTTAAATTCAAAGACCCTCTCCAAAAATGGGCATCTGAGATGAACACACAGTTCTCAGAGAAAGATATACAAATGGCAAATAAATACATGGAGAAATGTTCACCATCACTGGTCATTCGAGAAATGCAAATTAAAACAGTATTGAGATTCCACCTCACTCCGGAAAGAATAGCTGCCATCAAGAAATCAACTGATAACAAATGTTGGCAAGATTGCAGGGGAAAAGGAACACTGCTCCACTGTTGGTGGGAATGTAGACTGGTACAACCGTTATGGAAATCCATATGGAGAATTCTCAGAAGACCAGGATTGGAAGTTCCATTCAATCCAGCTATCCCCCTCCTGGGTATTTTCCCAGAAGAACTGACAAGTTCATATCACAGTGATATATGTGCACCCATGTTCATAGCTGAACAGTTTGTGATAGCTAAATCCTGGAAACAACCAAGATGCCCATCAACTGCAGAGTGGATGAAAAAGATGTGGCATTTTTATACAATGAAATATTACTCAGCTATAAAAAAGGATGACCTTGAGGCCTTCATAGGTAAATGGAGACAACTTGAGACTATCCTCATTAGTGAAATAAATAAGAATCATATTTATAAATATCATATTGTGTCTCTAGTGTAAAAAGTAAATAAGAACTATAAATGTAATAAAACCAAAATGTGTAATTGCTATTGTAATAAAGAGAGGAAAAGAAAGTACTCTAATGGATATAACTGCATGTAAGTTTGAGTGTGTAAAATAGATGACCATATTGCTGAATCTTTGTGGGATCTTTGAGCAGAACTGTTTGTAGTCTGACTGTTTGAATATTTCCTATGTACCCTTTAACTTTGTAACTTGAACAACTACATCCAGGATGACAGTATATAATTTATAAATTACTGATTTCTTAGTGAGGCTTTTTCTCATTCTCCTTTTTCTTCCTTTCTTCTAGAATTCTGTATTGTTGCTACCCTTTTTTTCTGTTTTGTTTTGTTTTTCTTCTCTTTAAATAAAATTTTAAAAATGCATAATTGCTATTATAAAAAAAGAGGAAATAGGAAGTGCTATAAAAGATATAGCTGCATGTATGTTTAGATGTGTGGGATTGATGACCATATTTCTAGGTTCTTGTTGGATTGCTGAACAGATCTGTTTGCACTCTCACTGCTTTAGTGTCCACTTTGTGTGTTTTAATTCTGTAACTTGAATAACTATTTCTAAAAGAACAATATGTAATGTATCAACTAGTGATTTCTTACTGTTTATCTTCTTTTCTTGAAATTCTGTAATATTT